>JBBPBR010000456.1:0-49767 GCA_037974775.1 Cicer pinnatifidum
AAACACACCTATTGGATGCACACGATTGGTTAGAAACCCTAATTTGACAAGAATAAGCCTAGGGAGGACGAAAATGACCTAACTATTCATCCAATGACACAAATGAACTTATTGGATGCACAAGATTGCTTAAAACCCTAATTGGACAAGAATAAGACTAGGGAGGACGAAAATAACCTAAATGTTCATCCAATGACACAAACACACCTATTGGATGCACAAGATTGGTTAGAAACCCTAATTTGACAAGAATAAGCGTAGGGAGGACGAAAATGACCTAACTATTCATCCAATGACACAAATGAACTTATTGGATGCACAAGATTGCTTAAAACCCTAATTGGACAAGAATAAGACTAGGGAGGACGAATATGACCTAAATGTTCATCCAGTGATACAAACACACCTATTGGATGCACAAGATTGGTTAGAAACCCTAATTGGACAAGAATATGCCTAGGGAGGATGAAAATGACCTAAATATTCATCCAATGACACAAATGAACTTATTGGATGTACAAGATTGCTTAAAACCCTAATTGGACAAGAATAAGACTAGGGAGGACGAAAATGACCTAAATGTTCATCTCATGACACAAACACACCTATTGGATGCACAAGATTGGTTAGAAACCCTAATTGGACAAGAATAAGCCTAGGGAGGACGAAAATGACCTAAATGTTAATCCAATGACACAAATGAACTTTTTGGATGCACAAGATTGGTTAAAAACCCTAATTGGACAAGAATAAGCCTAGGGAGGACGAAAATAACCTAAATGTTCATCAAATGACTAAACACACCTATTGGATGCACAAGATTGGTTAGAAACCCTAATTGGACAAGAATAAGCCAAGGGAGGACGAAAATGACCTAAATGTTCACCCAATGACACAAATGAACTTATTGGATGCACAAGATTGGTTAAAAACCCTAATTGGACAAGAATAAGCATTGGGAGGACGAAAATGACCTAAATGTTCATCCAATGACACAAACACACCTATTGGATGCACAAGATTGGTTAGAAACCCTAATTGGACAAGAATAAGCCTAGGGAGGATGAAAATGACCTAAATATTCATCCAATGACACAAATGAACTTATTGGATGCACAAGATTGGTTAAAAACCCTAATTGGACAAGAATAAGCCTAGGAAGGACGAAAATGACCTAAATGTTGATCCAATGACACAAATGAACTTATTGGAGGCACAAGATTGCTTAAAACCCTAATTGGACAAGAATAAGACTAGGGAGGACGAAAATAACCTAAATGTTCATCCAATGACACAAACACACCTATTGGATGCACAAGATTGGTTAGAAACCCTAATTGGACAAGAATAAGCCTAGGAAGGACGAAAATGACCTAAATGTTAATCCAATGACACAAATGAACTTATTGGATGCACAAGATTGGTTAAAAACCCTAATTGGACAAGAATAAGCCTAGGAAGGACGAAAATGACCTAAATGTTAATCTAATGACACAAATGAACTTATTGAAGGCACAAGATTGGTTAAAAACCCTAATTGGACAAGAATAAGCCTAGGTTGGACGAAAATGACCTAAATGTTCATCCAATGACACAAACACACCTATTGGATGCACAAGATTGGTTAGAAACCCTAAATGGACAAGAATAAGCCTAGGGAGGATGAAAATGACCTAAATATTCATCCAATGACACAAATGAACTTATTGGATGCACAAGATTGCTTAAAACCCTAATTGGACAAGAATAAGACTAGGGAGGACGAAAATAACCTAAATTTTCATCCAATGACACAAACACACCTATTGGATGCACAAGATTGGTTAGAAACCCTAATTGGACAAGAATAAGCCTAGGGAGGACGAAAATGACCTAAATGTTAATCCAATGACACAAATGAACTTATTGGATGCACAAGATTGGTTAAAAACCCTAATTGGACAAGAATAAACCTAGGGAGGACGAAAATAAGCTAAATGTTCATCAAATGACTAAACACACCTATTGGATGCACAAGATTGGTTAGAAACCCTAATTGGACAAGAATAAGCCTAGGGAGGACGAAAATGACCTAACTATTCATCCAATGACACAAATGAACTTATTGGATGCACAAGATTGGTTAAAAAACCCTAATTGGAAAAGAATAAGCCTAGGGAGGACGAAAATGACCTAAATGTTCATCCAATGACACAAACACACCTATTGGATGCACAAGATTGGTTAGAAACCCTAATTGGACAAGAATAAGCCTAGGGAGGACGAAAATGACCTAAATGTTAATCCAATGACACAAATGAACTTATTGGATGCACAAGATTGGTTAAAAACCCTAATTGGACAAGAATAAGCCTAGGGAGGACGAAAATAACCTAAATGTTCATCAAATGACTAAACACACCTATTCGATGCACAAGAATGGTTAGAAACCCTAATTGGACAAGAATAAGCCTAGGGAGGACGAAAATGACCTAACTATTCATCCAATGACACAAATGAACTTGTTGGATGAACAAGATAGCTTAAAACCCTAATTGGACAAGAATAAGACTAGGGAGGACGAAAATGACCTAAATGTTCATCCAATGACACAAACACACCTATTGGATGCACAAGATTGGTTAGAAACCCTAATTGGACAAGAATAAGCCTAGGGAGGACGAAAATGACCTAAATGTTCACCCAATGACACAAATGAACTTATTGGATGCACAAGATTGGTTAGAAACCCTAATTGGACAACAATAAGCCTAGGGAGGACGAAAATGACCTAAATGTTAATTCAATGACACAAGTGAACTTATTGGATGCACAAGATTGGTGAAAAACCCTAATTGGACAAGAATAAGCCTAGGGAGGACGAAAATGACCTAAATGTTCATCCAATTACACAAACACACCTATTGGATGCACAAGATTAGTTAGAAACCAAAAATTGGACAAGAATAAGCCTAGGGAGGACGAAAATGACCTAAATGTTCATCCAATGACACAAACACACCTATTGGATGCACAAGATTGGTTAAAAACCCTAATTGGACAAGAATAAGCCTAGGGAGGACGAATATGACCTAAATGTTCATCCAATGACACAAACACACCTATTGGATGCACAAGATTGGTTAGAAACCGTAATTTGACAAGAATAAGCCTAGGGAGGACGAAAATGACCTAACTATTCATCCAATGACACAAATGAACTTATTGGATGCACAAGATTGCTTAAAACCCTAATTGGACAAGAATAAGACTAGGGAGGACGAAAATGACCTAAACGTTCATCCAATGACACAAACACACCTATTGGATGCACAAGATTGGTTAGAAACCCTAATTGGACAAGAATATGCCTAGGGAGGATGAAAATGACCTAAATATTCATCCAATGACACAAATGAACTTATTGGATGTACAAGATTGCTTAAAACCCTAATTGGACAAGAATAAGACTAGGGAGGACGAAAATGACCTAAATGTTCATCCAATGACACAAACACACCTATTGGATGCACACGATTGGTTAGAAACCCTAATTTGACAAGAATAAGCCTAGGGAGGACGAAAATGACCTAACTATTCATCCAATGACACAAATGAACTTATTGGTTGCACAAGATTGCTTAAAACCCTAATTGGACAAGAATAAGACTAGGGAGGACGAAAATGACCTAAATGTTCATCAAATAACACAAACACACCTATTGGATGAACAAGATTGGTTAGAAACCCTAATTTGACAAGAATAAGCCTAGGGAGGACGAAAATGACCTAACTATTCATCCAATGACACAAATGAACTTATTGGATGCACAAGATTGCTTAAAACCCTAATTGGACAAGAATAAGACTAAGGAGGACGAAAATAACCTAAATGTTCATCCAATGACACAAACACACCTATTGGATGCATAAGATTGGTTAGAAACCCTAATTGGACAAGAATAAGCCTAGGGTGGACGAAAATGACCTAAATGATCATCAAATGACTAAACACACCTATTGGATGCACAAGATTGGTTAAAAACCCTAATTGGACAAGAATAAGCCTAGGGAGGACGAAAATGACCTAAATGTTAATCCAATGACACAAATGAACTTATTGGATGCACAAGATTGGTTAAAAACCCTAATTGGACAAGAATAAGCCTAGGGAGGACGAAAATGACCTAAATGTTCATCCAATGAAACAAACACACCTATTGGATACACAAGATTGTTTAGAAACCCTAATTGGACAAGAATAAGCCTAGGGAGGACGAAAATGACCTAAATGTTAATCCAATGACACAAATGAACTTATTGGATGCACAAGATTGCTTAAAACCCTAATTGGACAAGAATAAGACTAGGGAGGACGAAAATAACCTAAATGTTCATCCAATGACACAAACACACCTATTGGATGCACAAGATTGGTTAAAAACCCTAATTGGACATGAATAAGCCTAGGGAGGACGAAAATGACCTAAATGTTCATCCAATGACATAAACACACCTATTGGACGCACACGATTGGTTAGAAACCCTAATTTGACAAGAATAAGCCTAGGGAGGACGAAAATGACCTAACTATTCATCCAATGACACAAATGAACTTATTGGATGCACAAGATTGCTTAAAACCCTAATTGGACAAGAATAAGACTAGGGAGGACGAAAATGACCTGAATGTTCATCCAATGACACAAACACACCTATTGGATGCACAAGATTGGTTAGAAACCCTAATTTGACAAGAATAAGCCTAGGGAGGACGAAAATGACTTAACTATTCATCCAATGACACAAATGAACTTATTGGATGCACAAGATTGGTTAAAACCCTAATTGGACAAGAATAAGACTAAGGAGGACGAAAATGACCTAAATGTTCATCCAATGACACAAAAACACCTATTGGATGCACAAGATTGGTTAGAAAACCTAATTGGACAAGAATAAGCCTAGGGAGGATGAAAATGACCTAAATATTCATCCAATGACACAAATGAACTTATAGGATGCACAAGATTGCTTAAAACCCTAATTGGACAAGAATAAGACTAGGGAGGACGAAAATGACCTAAATGTTCATCCAATGACACAAACACACCTATTGGATGCACAAGATTGGTTAGAAACCCTAATTGGACAAGAATAAGCCTAGGGAGGACGAAAATGACCTAAATGTTAATCCAATGACACAAATGAACTTATTGGATGCACAAGATTGGTTAAAAACCCTAATTGGACATGAATAAGCCTAGGGAGGACGAAAATGACCTAAATGTTTACCCAATGACACAAATGAACTTATAAGATGCACAAGATTGGTTAAAAACCCTAATTGGACAAGAATAAGCCTAGGGAGGACGAAAATGACCTAAATGTTCATCCAATGACACAAACACACCTATTGGATGCACAAGATTGGTTAAAAACCCTAATTGGACAAGAATAAGCCTACGGAGGACGAAAATGACCTAAATGTTCATCCAATGACACAAACACCCCTATTGGATGCACAAGATTGGTTAAAAACCCTAATTGGAAAAGAATAAGCCTAGGGAGGACGAAAATGACCTAAATGTTCATCCAATGACACAAACACACCTATTGGATGCACAAGATTGGTTAAAAACCCTAATTGGACAAGAATAAGACTACGGAGGACGAAAATGACCTAAATGTTCATCCAATGACACAAACACACCTATTGGATGCACAAGATTGGTTAGAAACCCTAATTGGACAAGAATAAGCCTAGGGAGGACGAAAATGACCTAAATGTTAATCCAATGACACAAATGAACTTATTGGATGCAGAAGATTGATTAAAAACCCTAATTGGACAAGAATAAGCCTAGGGAGGACGAAAATGACCTAAATGTTCATCCAATGACACAAACACACCTATTGGATGCACAAGATTGGTTAAAAACCCTAATTGGACAAGAATAAGCCTAGGGAGGACGAAAATGACCTAATTGTTAATCCCATGACACAAATGAACTTATTGGATGCACAAGATTGGTTAAAAACCCTAATTGGACAAGAATAAGCCTAGGGAGGACGAAAATGACCTAAATGTTAATCCAATGACACAAATGAACTTATTGGATGCACAAGATTGGTTAAAAACCCTAATTGGACAAGAATAAGCCTAGGGAGGACGAAAATGACCTAAATGTTCATCCAATGACACAAACACACCTATTGGATGCACAAGATTGTTTAGAAACCCTAATTGGACAAGAATAAGCCTTGGGAGGACGAAAATAACCTAAATGTTCATCCAATGACACAAACACACCTATTGGATGCACAAGATTGGTTAGAAACCCAAATTGGACAAGAATAAGCCTAGGGAGGACGAAAATGACCTAAATGTTCATCCAATGACACAAACACACCTATTGGATGCACAAGATTGGTTAAAAACCCTAATTGGACAAGAATTAGCCTAGGGAGGACGAAAATGACCTAAATGTTCATCCAATGACACAAACACATCTATTGGATGCACACGATTGGTTAGAAACCCTAATTTGACAAGAATAAGCCTAGGGAGGACGAAAATGACCTAACTATTCATCCAATGACACAAATGAACTTATTGGATGCACAAGATTGCTTAAAACCCTAATTGGACAAGAATAAGACTAGGGAGGACGAAAATAACCTAAATGTTCATCCAGTGATACAAACACACCTATTGGATGCACAAGATTGGTTAGAAACCCTAATTGGACAAGAATATGCCTAGGGAGGATGAAAATGACCTAAATATTCATCCAATGACACAAATGAACTTATTGGATGTACAAGATTGCTTAAAACCCTAATTGGACAAGAATAAGACTTGGGAGGACGAAAATGACCTAAATGTTCATCCAATGACATAATTGAACTTATTGGATGCACAAGATTGGTTAAAAATCCTAATTGGACAAGAATAAGCCTAGGGAGGACGAAAATGACCTAAATGTTCATCCAATGACACAAACATACCTATTGGATGCACAAGATTGGTTAAAAACCCTAATTGGACAAGAATAAGCCTAGGGAGGACGAAAATGACCTAAATGTTCATCCAATGACACAAACACACCTATGGGATGCACAAGATTGGTTAAAAACCCTAATTGGACAAGAATAAGCCTAGGGAGGACGAAAATGACCTAAATGTTCATCCAATGACACAAATGAACTTATTGGATGCACAAGATTGCTTAAAAACCCTAATTGGACAAGAATAAGCCTAGGGAGGACGAAAATGACCTAAATGTTCATCCAATGACACAAATACACCTATTGGATGCAGAAGATTGGTTAGAAACCCTAATTTGACAAGAATAAACCTAGGGAGGACGAAAATGACCTAAATGTTCATCCATTGACACAAACACACCTATAGGATGCACAAGATTGGTTAAAAACCCTAATTGGACAAGAATAAGCCTAGGGAGGACGAAAATGACCTAAATGTTCATCCAATGACACAAACACACTTATTGGATGCACAAGATTGGTTAGAAACCCTAATTGGACAAGAATAAGCCTAGGGAGGACGAAAATGACCTAAATGTTCATCCAATGACACAATTGAACTTATTGGATGCACAAGATTGGTTAAAAACCCTAATTGGACAAGAATAAGCCTAGGGAGGACGAAAATGACCTAAATGTTCATCCAATGACACAAACACACCTATTGGATGAACATGATTGGTTAGAAACCCTAATTGGACAAGAATAAGCCTATGGAGGACGAAAATGACCTAAATGTTAATCCAATGACACAAATGAACTTATTGGATGCACAAGATTGGTTAAAAACCCTAATTGGACAAGAATAAGCCTAGGGAGGACGAAAATGACCTAAATGTTCATCCAATGACACAAACACACCTATTGGATGCACAAGATTGTTTAGAAACCTTAATTGGACAAGAATAAGCCTAGGGAGGACGAAAATGACCTAAATGTTAATCCAATGACACAAATGAACTTATTGGATGCACAAGATTGGTTAAAAACCCTAATTGGACAAGAATAAGCCTAGGGAGGACGAAAATGACCTAAATGTTCATCCAATGACACAAACACACCTATTGGATGCACAAGATTGGTTAAAAACCCTAATTGTATAAGAATAAGCATAGGGAAGACGAATATGACCTAAATGTTCATCCAACGACACAAACACACCTATTTGATGCACAAGATTGGTTAGAAACCCTAATTGGACAAGAATAAGCCTAGGGAGGACGAAAATGACCTAAATGTTAATCCAATGACACAAATGAACTTATTGGATGCACAAGATTGGTTAAAAACCCTAATTGGACAAGAATAAGCCTAGGGAGGACGAAAATAACCTAAATGTTCATCAAATGACTAAACACACCTATTGGATGCACAAGATTGGTTAGAAACCCTAATATGACAAGAATAAGCCTAGGTAGGACGAAAATGACCTAAATGTTCACCCAATGACACAAATGAACTTATTACCCTAATTGGACAAGAATATGCCTAGGGAGGACAAAAATGACCTAAATGTTCATCCAATGACACAAATGAACTTATTGGATGCACAAGATTGCTCAAAACCCTAATTGGACAAGAATAAGACTAGGGAGGACGAAAATGACCTAAATGTTCATCCAATGACACAAACACACCTATTGGATGCACAAGATTGGTTAGAAACCCTAATTGGACTAGAATAAGCCTAGGGAGGATGAAAATGACCTAAATATTCATCCAATGACACAAATGAACTTATTGGATGCACAAGATTGCTTAAAACCCTAATTGGACAAGAATAAGACTAGGGAGGACGAAAATAACCTAAATGTTCATCCAATGACACAAACACACCTATTGGATGCACAAGATTGGTTAGAAACCCTAATTGGACAAGAATAAGCCTAGGAAGGACGAAAATGACCTAAATGTTAATCCAATGATACAAATGAACTTATTGGATGCACAAGATTGGTTAAAAACCCTAATTGGACAAGAATAAGCCTAGGGAGGACGAAAATGACCTAAATGTTCATCCAATGACACAAATGAACTTATTGGATGCACAAGATTGGTTAAAAACCCTAATTGGACAAGAATAAGTCTAGGAAGGACGAAAATGACCTAAATGTTCATCCAATGACACAAACACACCTATTGGATTCACAAGATTGGTTAGAAACCCTAATTGGAGAAGAATAACCCTAGGGAGGATGAAAATGACCTAAATATTCATCCAATGACACAAATGAACTTATTGGATGCACAAGATTGCTTAAAACCCTAATTGGACAAGAATAAGACTAGGGAGGACGAAAATAACCTAAATGTTCATCCAATGACACAAACACACCTATTGGATGCACAAGATTGGTTAGAAACCCTAATTGGACAAGAATAAGCCTAGGAAGGACGAAAATGACCTAAATGTTAATCCAATGACACAAATGAACTTATTGGATGCACAAGATTGGTTAAAAACCCTAATTGGACATGAATATGCCGAGGGAGGATGAAAATGACCGAAATGTTCACCCAATGACACAAATGAACTTATTGGATGCACAAGATTGGTTAAAAACCCTAATTGGACAAGAATAAGCCTAGGGAGGACGAAAATGACCTAAATGTTCATCCAATGACACAAACACACCTATTGGATGCACAAGATTGGTTAAAAACCCTAATTGGACAAGAATAAGCATAGGGAGGACGAAAATGACCTAAATGTTCAACCAATGACACAAACACACCTGTTGGATGCACAAGATTGGTTAGAAACCCTAATTGGACAAGAATAAGCCTAGGGAGGACGAAAATGACCTAAATATTCATCCAATGACACAAATGAACTTATTGGATGCACAAGATTGCTTAAAACCCTAATTGGACAAGAATAAGACTAGGGAGGACGAAAATGACCTAAATGTTCATCCAATGACACAAACACACCTATTGGATGCACAAGATTGGTTAGAAACCCTAATTGGACAAGAATAAGTGTAGGGAGGACGAAAATAAACTAAATGTTCATCCAATGACACAAACACACCTATTGGATGCACAAGATTGGTTAGAAACCCTAATTGGACAAGAATAAGCCTAGGGAGGACGAAAATGACCTAAATGTTCATCCAATGACACAAACACACCTATTGGATGCACACGATTGGTTAGAAGCCCTAATTGGACAAGAATAAGCCTAGGGAGGACGAAAATGACCTAAATATTCATCCAATGACACAAATGAACTTATTGGATGCACAAGATTGCTTAAAACCCTAATTGGACAAGAATAAGACTAGGGAGGACGAAAATGACCTAAATGTTCATCCAATGACACAAACACACCTATTGGATGCACAAGATTGGTTAGAAACCCTAATTGGACAAGAATAAGCCTAGGGAGGATGAAAATGACCTAAATATTCATCCAATGACACAAATGAACTTATTGGATTCACAAGATTGCTTAAAACCCTAATTGGACAAAAATAAGACTGGGGAGGACGAAAATGACCTAAATGTTAATCCAATGACACAAATGAACTTATTGGATGCACAAGATTGGTTAAAAACCCTAATTGGACAAGAATAAGCCTAGGGAGGACGAAAATGACCTAAATATTCATCCAATGACACAAATGAACTTATTGGATGCACAAGATTGCTTAAAACGCTAATTGGACAAGAATAAGCCTAGGGAGGACGAAAATGACCTAAATGTTCATCCAATGACATAAATGAACATATTGGATGCACAAGATTGGTTAAAAACCCTAATTGGACAAGAATAAGCCTAGGGAGGACGAAAAAGACCTCAATGTTCATCCAATGACACAAACACACCTATTGGATGCACAAGATTGGTTAGAAACCCTAATTGGACAAGAATAAGCCTAGGGAGGACGAAAATGACCTAAATGTTCATCCAATGACACAAACACACCTATTGGATGCACAAGATTGGTTAGAAACCCTAATTGGACAAGAATAAGCCTAGGGAGGACGAAAATGACCTAAATGTTCATCCAATGACACAAACACACCTATTGGATGCACAAGATTGGTTAGAAACCTTAATTAGACAAGAGTAAGCCTAGGGAGGACGAAAATGACCTAAATGTTCATCCAATGACACAAATGAACTTATTGGATGCACAAGATTGGTTAAAAACCCTATTTGGACAAGAATAAGCCTAGGAAGGACGAAAATAACCTAAATGTTCATCCAATGACACAAACACACCTATTGGATGCACAAGATTGGTTAGAAACCCTAATTGGACAAGAATAAGCCTAGGGAGGACGAAAATGACCTAAATGTTCATCCAATGACACAAACACACCTATTGCATGCACAAGATTGGTTAAAAACCCTAATTGGACAAGAATAAGCCTAGGGAGGACGAAAATGACCTAAATGTTAATCCAATGACACAAATGAACTTATTGGATGCACAAGATTGGTTAAAAACCCTAATTGGACAAGAATAAGAATAGGGAGGACGAAAATGACCTAAATGTTCATCCAATGACACAAACACACCTATTGGATGCACAAGATTGGTTAAAAACCCTAATTGGACAAGAATAAGCCTAGGGAGGACGAAAATGACCTAAATGTTCATCCAATGACACAAATGAACTTATTGGATGCACAAGATTGGTTAAAAACCTTAATGGGACAAGTATAAGCCTAGGAAGGACGAAAATGACCTAAATGTTAATCCAATGACACAAATGAACTTATTGGATGCACAAGATTGGTTAAAAACCCTAATTGGACAAGAATAAGCCTAGGGAGGACGAAAATGACCTAAATGTTCATCCAATGACACAAACACACCTATTGGATGCACAAGATTGGTTAGCAACACTAATTGGACAAGAATAAGCCTAGGAAGGACGAAAATGACCTAAATGTTAATCCAATGACACAAATGAACTTATTGGATGCACAAGATTGGTTAAAAACCCTAATTGGACAAGAATAAGACTAGGGAGGACGAAAATGACCTAAATGTTCATCCAATGACACAAACACACCTATCGAATGCACAAGATTGGTAAGAAACCCTAATTGGACAAGAATAAGCCTAGGAATGACGAAAATGACCTCCTAAATGTTAATCCAGTGACACAAATGAACTTATTGGATGCACAAGATCGGTTAAAAACCCTAATTGGACAAGAATAAGCCTAGGGAGGACGAAAATGACCTAAATGTTCATCCAATGACACAAACACACCTATTGGATGCACAAGATTGGTTAGAAACCCAAATTGGACAAGAATAAGCCTAGGGAGGACGAAAATGACCTAAATGTTCATCCAATGACACAAACACACCTATTGGATGCACAAGATTGGTTAGAAACCCTAATTGGACAAGAATAAGCCTAGGGAGGACGAAAATGACCTAAATGTTCATCCAATGACACAAACACACCTATTGGATGCACAAGATTGGTTAGAAACCCTAATTTGACAAGAATAAGTCTAGGGAGGACGAAAATGACCTAAATGTTAATCCAGTGACACAAATGAACTTATTGGACGCACAAGATTGGTTAAAAACCCTAATTGGACAAGAATAAGCCTAGGGAGGACGAAAATGACCTAAATGTTCATCCAATGACACAATTGAACTTATTGGATGCACAAGATTGGTTAAAAACCCTAATTGGACAAGAACAAGCCTAGGGAGGACGAAAATGACCTAAATGTTCATCCAATGACACAAACACACCTATTGGATGCACAAGATTGGTTAGAAACCCTAATTGGACAAGAATAAGCCTAGGGAGGACGAAAATGACCATAATGTTAATCCAATGACACAAATGAACTTATTGGATGCACAAGATTGGTTAAAAACCCTAATTGGACAAGAATAAGCCTAGGGAGGACGAAAATGACCTAAATGTTCATCCAATGACACAAACACACCTATTGGATGCATACGATTGGTTAGAAACCCTAATTTGACAAGAATAAGCCTAGGGAGGACGAAAATGACCTAACTATTCATCCAATGACACAAATGAACTTATTGGATGCACAAGATTGCTTAAAACCCTAATTGGACAAGAATAAGACTAAGGAGGACGAAAATAACCTAAATGTTCATCCAATGACACAAACACACCTATTGGATGCATAAGATTGGTTAGAAACCCTAATTGGACAAGAATAAGCCTAGGGTGGACGAAAATGACCTAAATGATCATCAAATGACTAAACACACCTATTGGATGCACAAGATTGGTTAAAAACCCTAATTGGACAAGAATAAGCCTAGGGAGGACGAAAATGACCTAAATGTTAATCCAATGACACAAATGAACTTATTGGATGCACAAGATTGGTTAAAAACCCTAATTGGACAAGAATAAGCCTAGGGAGGACGAAAATGACCTAAATGTTCATCCAATGAAACAAACACACCTATTGGATACACAAGATTGTTTAGAAACCCTAATTGGACAAGAATAAGCCTAGGGAGGACGAAAATGACCTAAATGTTAATCCAATGACACAAATGAACTTATTGGATGCACAAGATTGCTTAAAACCCTAATTGGACAAGAATAAGACTAGGGAGGACGAAAATAACCTAAATGTTCATCCAATGACACAAACACACCTATTGGATGCACAAGATTGGTTAGAAACCTTAATTGGACAAGAATAAGCCTAGGGAGGACGAAAATGACCTAAATGTTAATCCAATGACACAAATGAACTTATTGGATGCACAAGATTGGTTAAAAACCCTAATTGGACAAGAATAAGCCTAGGGAGGACGAAAATGACCTAAATGTTCATCCAATGACACAAACACACCTATTGGATGCACAAGATTTGTTAGAAACCCTACTTGGACAAGAATATGCCTAGGGAGGACGAAAATGACCTAAATGTTCATCCAATGACACAAACACACCTATTGGATGCACACAATTGATTAGAAACACTAATTTGACAAGAATAAGCCTAGGGAGGACGAAAATAACCTAACTATTCATCCAATGACACAAATGAACTTATTGGATGCACAAGATTGGTTAAAAACCCTAATTGGAAAAGAATAAGCCTAGGGAGGACGAAAATGACCTAAATGTTCATCCAATGACACAAACACACCTATTGGATGCACAAGATTGGTTAGAAACCCTAATTGGACAAGAATAAGCCTAGGGAGGACGAAAATGACCTAAATGTTCATCCAATGACACAAATGAACTTATTGTATGCACAAGATTGGTTAAAAACCCTAATTGGACAACAATAAGCCTAGGGAGGACGAAAATGACCTAAATGTTCATCCAATGACACAAACACACCTATTGGATGCACTAGATTGGTTAGAAACCCTAATTGGACAAGAATAAGCCTAGGGAGGACGAAAATGACCTAAATGTTAATCCAATGACACAAATGAACTTATGGGATGCACAAGATTGGTTAAAAACACTAATTGGACAAGAATAAGCCTAGGGAGGACGAAAATGACCTAAATGTTCATCCAATGACACAAACACACCTATTGGATGCACAAGATTGGTTAGAAACCCTAATTGGACAAGAATAAGCCTAGGGAGGACGAAAATGACCTAAATGTTCATCCAATGACACAAACACACCTATTGGATGCACAAGATTGGTTAGAAACCCAAATTGGACAAGAATAAGCCTAAGGAGGACGAAAATGACCTAAATGTTCATCCAATGACACAAACACACCTATTGGATGCACAAGATTGGTTAAAAACCCTAATTGGACAAGAATAAGCCTAGGGAGGACGAAAATAACCTAAATGTTCATCAAATGGCTAAACACACCTATTGGATGCACAAGATTGGTTAGAAACCCTAATTGGACAAGAATAAGCCTAGGGAGGACGAAAATGACCTAAATGTTCATCCAATGACACAAACACACCTATTGGATGCACAAAATTGTTTAGAAACCCTAATTGGACAAGAATAAGCCTAGGGAGGACGAAAATGACCTAAATGTTAATCCAATGACACAAATGAACTTATTGGATGCACAAGATTGGTTAAAAACCCTAATTGGACAAGAATAAGCCTAGGGAGGACGAAAATGACCTAAATGTTCATCCAATGACACAAACACACCTATTGGATACACAAGATTGTTTAGAAACCCTAATTGGAAAAGAATAAGCCTAGGGAGGACGAAAATGACCTAAATGTTAATCCAATGACACAAATGAACTTATTGGATGCACAAGATTGCTTAAAACCCTAATTGGACAAGAATAAGACTAGGGAGGACGAAAATAACCTAAATGTTCATCCAATGACACAAACACACCTATTGGATGCAGAAGATTGGTTAAAAACCCTAATTGGACAAGAAGCCTAGGGAGGACGAAAATGACCTAAATGTTCATCCAATGACACAAACACACCTATTGGATGCACAAGATTGGTTAGAAACCCTAATTGGACAAGAATAAGCCTTGGGAGGACGAAAATGACCTAAATGTTCATCCAATGACACAAATGAACTTATTGGATGCACAAGATTGGTTAAAAAACCTAATTGGACAAGAATAAGCCTAGGGAGGACGAAAATAACCTAAATGTTCATCCAACGACACAAACACACCTATTGGATGCACAAGATGGGTTAGAAACCCTAATTGGACAAGAATAAGCCTAGGGAGGACGAAAATGACCTAAATGTTCACCCAATGACACAAATGAACTTATTGGATGCACAAGATTGGTTAAAAACCCTAATTGGACAAGAATAAGCCTAGGGAGGACTAAAATGACCTAAATGTTCATCCAATGACACAAACACACCTATTGGATGCACAAGATTGGTTAAAAACCCTAATTGGATAAGAATAAGCATAGGGAGGACGAAAAGGACCTAAATGTTCATCCAATGACACAAATGAACTTATTGGATGCACAAGATTGGTTAAAAACCCTAATTGGACAAGAATAAGCCTAGCGAGGACGAAAATGACCTAAATGTTCATCCAATGACATAATTGAACTTATTGGATGCACAAGATTGGTTAAAAATCCTAATTGGACAAGAATAAGCCTAGGGAGGACGAAAATGACCTAAATGTTCATCCAATGACACAAACATACCTATTGGATGCACAAGATTGGTTAAAAACCCTAATTGGACAAGAATAAGCCTAGGGAGGACGAAAATGACCTAAATGTAAATCTAATGACACAAATGAACTTGATGGATGCACAAGATTGGTTAAAAACCCTAATTGGACAAGAATAAGCCTAGGGAGGACGAAAATGACCTAAATGTTCATCCAATGACACAAACACACCTATTGGATACACAAGATTGTTTAGAAACCCTAATTGGACAAGAATAAGCCTAGGGAGGACGAAAATGATCTAAATGTTAATCGAATGACACAAATGAACTTATTGGATGCACAAGATTGCTTAAAACCCTAATTGGATGCACAAGAATAAGACTAGGGAGGACGAAAATAACCTAAATGTTCATCCAATGACACAAACACACCTATTGGATGCACAAGATTGGTTAAAAAACCCTAATTGGACAAGAATAAGCCTAGGGAGGACGAAAATGACCTAAATGTTCATCCAATGACACAAACACACCTATTGGATGCACAAGATTGGTTAGAAACCCAAATTGGACAAGAATAAGCCTAGGGAGGACGAAAATGACCTAAATGTTCATCCAATGACACAAACACACCTATTGGATGCACAAGATTGGTTAAAAACCCTAATTGGACAAGAATAAGCCTAGGGAGGACGAAAATGACCTAAATGTTCATCCAATGACACAAACACACCTATTGGATGCACACGATTGGTTAGAAACCCTAATTTGACAAGAATAAGCGTAGGGAGGACGAAAATGACCTAACTATTCATCCAATGACACAAATGAACTTATTGGATGCACAAGATTGCTTAAAACCCTAATTGGACAAGAATAAGACTAGGGAGGACGAAAATGACCTAAATGTTCATCCAGTGATACAAACACACCTATTGGATGCACAAGATTGGTTAGAAACCCTAATTGGACAAGAATATGCCTAGGGAGGATGAAAATGACCTAAATATTCATCCAATGACACAAATGAACTTATTGGATGTACAAGATTGCTTAAAACCCTAATTGGACAAGAATAAGACTAGGGAGGACGAAAATGACCTAAATGTTCATCCAATGACACAAACACACCTATTGGATGCACAAGATTGGTTAGAAACCCTAATTGGACAAGAATAAGCCTAGGGAGGACGAAAATAACCTAAATGTTAATCCAATGACTAAACACACCTATTGGATGCACAAGATTGGTTAAAAACCCTAATTGGACAAGAATAAGCCTAGGGAGGACGAAAATAACCTAAATGTTCACCCAATGACACAAATGAACTTATTGGATGCACAAGATTGGTTAGAAACCCTAATTGGACAAGAATAAGCCTAGGGAGGACGAAAATGACCTAAATGTTCACCCAATGACTAAACACACCTATTGGATGCACAAGATTGGTTAAAAACCCTAATTGGACAAGAATAAGCCTAGGGAGGACGAAAATAACCTAAATGTTCATCAAATGACTAAACACACCTATTGGATGCACAAGATTGGTTAGAAACCCTAATTGGACAAGAAGAAGCCTAGGGAGGACGAAAATGACCTAAATGTTCACCCAATGACACAAATGAACTTATTGGATGCACAAGATTGGTTAAAAACCCTAATTGGACAAGAATAAGCCTAGGGAGGACGAAAATGACCTAAATGTTCATCCAATGACACAAACACACCTATTGGATGCACAAGATTGGTTAAAAACCCTAATTGGACAAGAATAAGCCTAGGGAGGACGAAAATGACCTAAATGTTCATCCAATGACACAAATGAACATATTGGATACAAAAGATTGGTTAAAAACCCTAATTGGACAAGAATAAGCCTAGGGAGGACAAAAATGACCTAAATGTTCATCAAATAACTAAACACACCTATTGGATGCACAAGATTGGTTAGAAACCCTAATTGGACAAGAATAAGCCTAGGGAGGACGAAAATGACCTAAATGTTCACCCAATGACACAAATGAACTTATTGGATGCACAAGATTGGTTAAAAACCCTAATTGGACAAGAATAAGCCTAGGGAGGACGAAAATGACCTAAATGTTCATCCAATGACACAAACACACCTATTGGATGCACAAGATTGGTTAAAAACCCTAATTGGACAAGAATAAGCCTAGGGAGGACGAAAATGACCTAAATGTTCATCCAATGACACAAATGAACTTATTGGATGCACAAGACTGGTTAAAAACCCTAATTGGACAAGAATAAGCCTAGGGAGGACGAAAATGACCTAAATGTTTTCATCAAATGACTAAACACACCTATTGGATGCACAAGATTGGTTAGAAACCCTAATTGGACAAGAATAAGCCTAGGGAGGACGAAAATGACCTAAATGTTCACCCAATGACACAAATGAACTTATTGGATGCACTAGATTGGTTAAAAACCCTAATTGGACAAGAATAAGCCTATGGAGGACGAAAATGACCTAAATGTTCATCCAATGACACAAACACACCTATTGGATGCATAAGATTGGTTAAAAACACTAATTGGACAAGAATAAGCATAGGGAGGACGAAAATGACCTAAATGTTCATCCAATGACACAAATGAACTTATTGGATGAACAAGATTGATTAAAAACCCTAATTGGACAAGAATAAGACTAGGGAGGACGAAAATGACCTAAATGTTCATCCAATGACACAAACACACCTATTGGATGCACAAGATTGGTTAGAAACCCTAATTGGACAAGAATAAGCCTAGGGAGGACGAAAATGACCTAAATGTTAATCCAATGACACAAATGAACTTATTGGATGCACAAGATTGGTTAAAAACCCTAATTGGACAAGAATAAGCCTAGGGAGGACGAAAATAACCTAAATGTTCATCAAATGACTAAACACACCTATTGGATGCACAAGATTGGTTAGAAACCCTAATATGACAAGAATAAGCCTAGGTAGGACGAAAATGACCTAAATGTTCACCCAATGACACAAATGAACTTATTACCCTAATTGGACAAGAATATGCCTAGGGAGGACAAAAATGACCTAAATGTTCATCCAATGACACAAATGAACTTATTGGATGCACAAGATTGCTCAAAACCCTAATTGGACAAGAATAAGACTAGGGAGGACGAAAATGACCTAAATGTTCATCCAATGACACAAACACACCTATTGGATGCACAAGATTGGTTAGAAACCCTAATTGGACTAGAATAAGCCTAGGGAGGATGAAAATGACCTAAATATTCATCCAATGACACAAATGAACTTATTGGATGCACAAGATTGCTTAAAACCCTAATTGGACAAGAATAAGACTAGGGAGGACGAAAATAACCTAAATGTTCATCCAATGACACAAACACACCTATTGGATGCACAAGATTGGTTAGAAACCCTAATTGGACAAGAATAAGCCTAGGAAGGACGAAAATGACCTAAATGTTAATCCAATGATACAAATGAACTTATTGGATGCACAAGATTGGTTAAAAACCCTAATTGGACAAGAATAAGCCTAGGGAGGACGAAAATGACCTAAATGTTCATCCAATGACACAAATGAACTTATTGGATGCACAAGATTGGTTAAAAACCCTAATTGGACAAGAATAAGTCTAGGAAGGACGAAAATGACCTAAATGTTCATCCAATGACACAAACACACCTATTGGATTCACAAGATTGGTTAGAAACCCTAATTGGAGAAGAATAACCCTAGGGAGGATGAAAATGACCTAAATATTCATCCAATGACACAAATGAACTTATTGGATGCACAAGATTGCTTAAAACCCTAATTGGACAAGAATAAGACTAGGGAGGACGAAAATAACCTAAATGTTCATCCAATGACACAAACACACCTATTGGATGCACAAGATTGGTTAGAAACCCTAATTGGACAAGAATAAGCCTAGGAAGGACGAAAATGACCTAAATGTTAATCCAATGACACAAATGAACTTATTGGATGCACAAGATTGGTTAAAAAACCCAAATTGGACAAGAATAAGCCTAGGGAGGACGAAAATGACCTAAATGTTCATCCAATGACACAAACACACCTATTGGATGCACAAGATTGGTTAGAAACCCTAATTGGACAAGAATAAGCCTAGGGAAGACGAAAATGACCTAAATGTTCATCCAATGACACAAACACACCTATTGGATGCACAAGATTGGTTAAAAACCCTAATTGGACAAGAATAAGCATAGGGAGGACGAAAATGACCTAAATGTTCATCAAATGACACAAACACACCTATTGGATGCACAAGATTGGTTAGAAACCCTTATTGGACAAGAATAAGCCTTGGGAGGACGAAAATGACCTAAATGTTCATCCAATTACACAAATGAACTTATTGGATGCACAAGATTGGTTAAAAACCCTAATTGGACAAGAATAAGCCTAGGGAGGACGAAAATGACCTAAATGTTCATCCAATGACACAAACACACCTATTGGATGCACAAGATTGGTTAGAAACCCTAATTGGACAAGAATAAGCCTAGGGAGGACGAAAATGACCTAAATGTTCATCCAATGACACAAACACACCTATTGAATGCACAAGATTGTTTAGAAACACTAATTGGACAAGAATATGCTTAGGGAGGTCGAAAATGACCTAAATGTTCATCCAATGACACAAACACACCTATTGGATGCACAAGATTGTTTAGAAACTCTAATTGGACAAGAATAAGCCTAGGGAGGACGAAAATGACCTAAATGTTCATCCAATGACACAATTGAACTTATTGGATGCACAAGATTGGTTAAAAACCCTAATTGGACAAGAATAAGCCTAGGGAGGACGAAAATGACCTAAATGTTCATCCAATGACACAAATGAACTTATTGGATGCACAAGATTGCTTAAAAACACTAATAGGACAAGAATAAGCCTAGGGAGGACGAAAATCACCTAAATGTTCATCCAATGACACAAATACACCTATTGGATGCAAAAGATTGGTTAGAAACCCTAATTTGACAAGAATAAGCCTAGGGAGGACGAAAATGACCTAAATGTTCATCCAATGACACAAACACACCTATTGGATGCACAAGATTGGTTAAAAACCCTAATTGGACAAGAATAAGCCTAGGGAGGACGAAAATGACCTAAATGTTCATCCAATGACACAAATGAACTTATTGGATGCACAAGATTGCTTAAAAACCCTAATTGGATAAGAATAAGCCTAGGGAGGACGAAAATGACCTAAATGTTCATCCAATGACACAAATACACCTATTGGATGCACAAGATTGATTAGAAACCCAAATTGGACAAGAATAAGCCTAGGGAGGACGAAAATGACATAAATGTTCATCCAATGACACAAACACACCTATTGGATGCACAAGATTGGTTAAAAACCCTAATTGGACAAGAATAAGCCTAGGGTGGACGAAAATGACCTAAATGTTTATCCAATGACACAAATGAACTTATTGGATGCACAAGATTGGTTAAAAACCCTAATTGGAAGCGAATAAGCCTAGGGAGGACGAAAATGACCTAAATGTTCATCCAATGACACAAACACACCTATTGGATGCACAAGATTGGTTAAAAACCCTAATTGGACAAGAATAAGCCTAGGGAGGACGAAAATGACCTAAATGTTCATCCAATGACACAAATACACCTATTGGATGCACAAGATTCGTTAGAAACCCTAATTGGACAAGAATAAGCCTAGGGAGGACGAAACTGACCTAAATGTTCATCCAATGACACAAACAGACCTATTGGATGCACAAGATTGGTTAAAAACCCTAATTGGACAAAAATAAGCCTAGGGTGGACGAAAATGACCTAAATGTTTATCCAATGACACAAATGAACTTATTGGATGCAAAAGATTGGTTAAAAACACTAATTGGAAGAGAATAAGCCTAGGGAGGACGAAAATGACCTAAATGTTCATCCAATGACACAAACACACCTATTGGATGCACAAGATTGGTTAAAAACCCTAATTGGACAAGAATAAGCCTAGGGAGGACGAAAATGACCTAAATGTTCATCCAATGACACAAACACACCTATTGGATGCACAAGATTGGTTAAAAACCCTAATTGGACAAGAATAAGCCTAGGGAGGACGAAAATGACCTAAATGTTCCTCCAATGACACAAATGAACTTATTGGATGCACAAGATTGCTTAAAAACCCTAATTGGAAAAGAATAAGCCTAGGGAGGACGAAAATGACCTAAATGTTCATCCAATGACACAACTGAACTTATTGGTTGCACAAGATTGCTTAAAACCCTAATTGGACAAGAATAAGACTAGGGAGGACGAAAATGACCTAAATGTTCATCCAATGACACAAACACACCTATTGGATGCACAAGATTGGTTAAAAACCCTAATTGGACAAGAATAAGCCTAGGGAGGACGAAAATGACCTAAATGTTCATCCAATGACACAAACACACCTATTGGATGCACAAGATTGGTTAAAAACCCTAATTGAACAAGAATAAGCCTAGGGAGGACGAAAATGAACTAAATGTTCATCCAATGACACAAATTAACTTATTGGATGCACAAGATTACTTAAAAACCCTAATTGGACAAGAATAAGTCTTGGGAGGACGAAAATGACCTAAATGTTCATCCAATGACACAAATGAACTTATTGGATGCACAAGATTGGTTAAAAACCCTAATTGGACAAGAATAAGCCTAGGGAGGACGAAAATGACCTAAATGTTCATCCAATGACACAAACACACCTATTGGATGCACAAGATTGGTTAAAAACCCTAATTGGACAAGAATAAGCCTAGGGAGGACGAAAATGACCTAAATGTTCATCCAATGACACAAATACACCTATTGGATGCAAAAGATTGGTTAGAAACCCTAATTGGCCAAGAATAAGCCTAGGGAGGACGAAAATGACCTAAATGTTCATCCAATGACACAAACACACCTATTGGATGCACAAGATTGGTTAAAAACCCTAATTGGACAAGAATAAGCCTAGGGAGGACGAAAATGACCTAAATGTTCATCCAATGACACAAACACACCTATTGGATGCACACGATTGGTTAGAAACCCTAATTTGACAAGAATAAGCCTAGGGAGGACGCAAATGACCTAACTATCATCCAATGACACAAATGAACTTTTGGATGCACAAGATTGGTTAAAAACCATAATTGGAAAAGAATAAGCCTAGGGAGGACGAAAATGACCTAAATGTTCATCCAATGACACAAACACACCTATTGGATGCACAAGATTGGTTAAAAACCCTAATTGGACAAGAATAAGCATAGGGAGGACGAAAATGACCTAAATGTTCATCCAATGACACAAACACACCTATTGGATGCACAAGATTGGATAGAAACCCTAATTGGACAAGAATAAGCCTAGGGAGGACGAAAATGACCTAAATATTCATCCAATGACACAAATGAACTTATTGGATGCACAAGATTGCTTAAAACCCTAATTGGACAAGAATAAGACTAGGGAGGACGAAAATGACCTAAATGTTCATCCAATGACACAAACACACCTATTGGATGCCCAAGATTGGTTAAAAACCCTAATTGGACAAGAATAAGCATAGGGTGGACGAAAATGACCTAAATGTTCATCCAATGACACAAACACACCTATTGGATGCACAAGATTATTTAGAAAACATAATTGGACAAGAATAAGTCTAGGGAGGACGAAAATGACCTAAATGTTCATCCAATGACACAAACACACCTATTGGATGCACAAGATTGGTTAAAAACCCTAATTGGACAAGAATAAGCCTAGGGAGGACGAAAATGACCTAAATGTTAATCCAATGACACAAATGAATTTATTGGATGCACAAGATTGGTTAAAAACCCTAATTGGACAAGAATAAGCCTAGGGAGGACAAAAATGACCTAAATGTTCATCCAAAGACACAAACACACCTATTGGATGCACAAGATTGTTTAGAAACCCTAATTGGACAAGAATAAGCCTAGGGACGTCGAAAATGACCTAAATGTTCATCCAATGACGCAAATGAACATATTGGATGCACAAGATTGGTTAAAAACCCTAATTGGACAAGAATAAGCCTAGGGAAGACGAAAATGACCTAAATGTTCACCCAATGACACAAATGAACTTATTGGATGCACAAGATTGGTTAAAAACCCTAATTGGACAAGAATAAGCCTAGGTAGGACGAAAATGACCTAAATGTTCATCCATTGACACAAACACACCTATTGGATGCACAAGATTGGTTAGAAACCCAAATTGGACAAGAATAAGCCTAGGGAGGACGAAAATGACCTAAATGTTCATCCAATGACACAAACACACCTATTGGATGCACAAGATTGGTTAAAAACCCTAATTGGACAAGAATAAGCCTAGGGAGGACGAAAATGACCTAAATGTTCATCCAATGACACAAACACACCTATTGGATGCACACGATTGGTTAGAAACCCTAATTTGACAAGAATAAGCCTAGGGAGGACGAAAATGACCTAACTATTCATCCAATGACACAAATGAACTTATTGGATGCACAAGATTGCTTAAAACCCTAATTGGACAAGAATAAGACTAGGGAGGACGAAAATAACCTAAATGTTCATCCAATGACACAAACACACCTTTTGGATGCACAAGATTGGTTAGAAACCCTAATTTGACAAGAATAAGCGTAGGGATGACGAAAATGACCTAACTATTCATCCAATGACACAAATGAACTTATTGGATGCACCAGATTGCTTAAAACCCTAATTGGACAAGAATAAGACTAGGGAGGACGAAAATGACCTAAATGTTCATCCAGTGATACAAACACACCTATTGGATGCACAAGATTGGTTAGAAACCCTAATTGGACAAGAATATGCCTAGGGAGGATGAAAATGACCTAAATATTCATCCAATGACACAAATGAACTTATTGGATGTACAAGATTGCTTAAAACCCTAATTGGACAAGAATAAGACTAGGGAGGACGAAAATGACCTAAATGTTCATCCAATGACACAAACACACCTATTGGATGCACAAGATTGGTTAAAAACCCTAACTGGACAAGAATAAGCCTAGGGAGGACGAAAATGACCTAAATGTTCATCCGATGACACAAACACACCTATTGGATGCCCAAGATTGGTTAAAAACCCTAATTGGACAAGAATAAGCATAGGGAGGACGAAAATGACCTAAATGTTCATCCAATGACACAAACACACCTATTGGATGCACAAGATTGGTTAGAAACCCTAATTTGACAAGAATAAGCCTAGGGAGGACGAAAATGACCTAACTATTCATCCAATGACACAAATGAACTTATTGGATGCACAAGATTGTTTAAAACCCTAATTGGACAAGAATAAGACTAGGGAGGACGAAAATGACCTAAATGTTCATTCAATGACACAAACACACCTATTGGATGCACAAGATTGGTTAGAAACCCTAATTGGTCAAGAATATGCCTAGGGAGGATGAAAATGACCTAAATATTCATCCAATGACACAAATGAACTTATTGGATGCACAAGATTGCTTAAAACCCTAATTGGACAAGAATAAGACTAGGGAGGACGAAAATGACTTAAATGTTCATCCAATGACACAAACACACCTATTGGATGCACAAGATTGGTTAGAAACCCTAATTGGACAAGAATAAGCCTAGGGAGGACGAAAATGACCTAAATGTTCACCCAATGACACAAATGAACTTATTGGATGCACAAGATTGGTTAAAAACCCTAATTGGACAAGAATAAGCCTAGGGAGGACGAAAGTGACCTAAATGTTCATCCAATGACACAAACACACCTATTGGATGCCCAAGATTGGTTAGAAACCCTAATTGGACAAGAATAAGCCTAGGGAGGAAGAAAATGACCTAAATGTTAATCCAATGACACAAATGAACTTATTGGATGCACAAGATTGGTTAAAAACCCTAATTGGACAAGAATAAGCCTAGGGAGGACGAAAATAACCTAAATGTTCATCAAATGACAAAACACACCTATTGGATGCACAAGATGGGTTAGAAACCCTAATTGGACAAGAATAAGCCTAGGGAGGACGAAAATGACCTAAATGTTCACCCAATGACACAAATGAACTTATTGGATGCACAAGATTGGTTAGAAACCCTAATTGGACAAGAATAAGCCTAGGGAGGATGAAAATGACCTAAATGTTCACCCAATGACACAAATGAACTTATTGGATGCACAAGATTGGTTAAAAACCCTAATTGGACAAGAATAAGCCAAGGGAGGACGAAAGTGACCTAAATGTTCATCCAATGACACAAACACACCTATTGGATGCCCAAGATTGGTTAAAAACCCTAATTGGACAAGAATAAGCATAGGGAGGACGAAAATGACCTAAATGTTCATCCAATGACACAAACACACCTATTGGATGCACAAGATTGGTTAGAAACCCTAATTGGACAAGAATAAGCCTAGGGAGGACGAAAATGACCTAAATGTTCACCCAATGACACAAACACACCTATTGGATGCACAAGATTGGTTAGAAACCCTAATTGGACAAGAATAAGCCTTGGGAGGACGAAAATGACCTAAATGTTCATCCAATGACACAAATGAACTTATTGGATGCACAAGATTGGTTAAAAACCCTAATTGGACAAGAATAACCCTACGGAGGACGAAAATGACCTAAATGTTCATCCAATGACACAAACACACCTATTGGATGCACAAGATTGGTTAGAAACCCTAATTTGACAAGAATAAGCCTAGGGAGGACGAAAATGACCTAACTATTCATCCAATGACACAAATGAACTTATTGGATGCACAAGATTGCTTAAAACCCTAATTGGACAAGAATAAGACTAGGGAGGACGAAAATAACCTAAATGTTCATCCAATGACACAAACACCCCTATTGGATGCACAAGATTGGTTAGAAACCCTAATTTGACAAGAATAAGCCTAGGGAGGACGAAAATGGCCTAACTATTCATCCAATGACACAAATGAACTTATTGGATGCACAAGATTGCTTAAAACCCTAATTGGACAAGAATAAGACTAGGGAGGTCGAAAATGACCTAAATGTTCATCCAATGACACAAACACACCTATTGGATGCACAAGATTGGTAAGAAACCCTAATTGGACAAGAATATGCCTAGGGAGGATGAAAATGACCTAAATATTCATCCAATGACACAAATGAACTTATTGGATGTACAAGATTGCTGAAAACCCTAATTGGACAAGAATAAGACTAGGGAGGACGAAAATGACCTAAATGTTCATCCAATGACACAAACACACCTATTGGATGCACAAGATTGGTTAGAAACCCTAATTGGACAAGAATAAGCCTACGGAGGACGAAAATAACCTAAATGTTCATCAAATGACTAAACACACCTATTGGATGCACAAGATTGGTTAGAAACCCTAATTGGACAAGAATAAGCCTAGGGAGGACGAAAATGACCTAAATGTTCACCCAATGACACAAATGAACTTATTGGATGCACAAGATTGGTTAAAAACCCTAATTGGACAAGAATAAGCCAAGGGAGGACGAAAATGACCTAAATGTTCATCAAATGACTAAACACACCTATTGGATGCACAAGATTGGTTAGAAACCCTAATTGGACAAGAATAAGCCTAGGGAGGACGAAAATGACCTAAATGTTCACCCAATGACACAAATGAACTTATTGGATGCACAAGATTTGTTAAAAACCATAATTGGACAAGAATAAGCCTAGGGAGGACGAAAATGACCTAAATGTTCATCCAATGACACAAACACACCTATTGGATGCACAAGATTGGTTAGAAACCCTAATTGGACAAGAATAAGCCTAGGGAGGACAAAAATGACGTAAATGTTCATCCAATGACACAAATGAACTTATTGGATGCACAAGATTGCTTAAATACCCTAATTGGACAAGAATAAGACTAGGGAGGACGAAAATGACCTAAATATTCATCCAATGACACAAACACACATATTGGATGCACAAGATTGGTTAGAAACCCTAATTGAACAAGACTAAGCCTAGGGAGGACGAAAATGACCTAAATGTTCATCCAATGACACAAATGAACTTATTGGATGCACAAGATTGCTTATAAACCCTAATTGGACAAGAATAAGCCTAGGGAGGACGAAAATGACCTAAATGTTCATCCAAAGACACAAATGAACTTATTGGATGCACAAGATTGGTTAAAAACCCTAATTGGACAAGAATAAGCCTAGGGAGGACGAAAATGACCTAAATGTTCATCCAATGACACAAATGAACTTATTCGATGCACAAGATTGTATAAAAACCCTAATTGGACAAGAATAAGACTAGGGAGGACGAAAATGACCTAAATGTTCATCCAATGACACAAATGAACTTATTGGATGCACAAGATTGGTTAAAAACCCTAATTGGACAAGAATAAGCCTAGGGAGGACGAAAATGACCTAAATGTTCATCCAATGACACAAATGAACTTATTGGATGCACAAGGTTGGTTAAAAACGATAATTGGACAAGAATAAGCCTAGGGAGGGCGAAAATGACCTAAATGTTCGTCCAATGACACAAACACACCAATTGGATGCACAAGATTGCATAAAAACCCTAATTGGACAAGAATAAGACTAGGGAGGACGAAAATGACCTAAATGTTCCTCCAATGACACAAACACGCCTATTGGATGCACAAGATTGCATAAAAACCCTAATTGGACAAGAATAAGACTAGGGAGGACGAAAATGACCTAAATGTTCATCCAATGACACAAATGAACTTATTGGATGCACAAGATTGGTTAAAAACCCTAATTGGACAAGAATAAGCCTAGGGAGGACGAAAATGACCTAAATGTTTGTCAAATGACACAAACACACCTATTGGATGCACAAGATTGCATAAAAACCCTAATTAGACAAGAATAAGACTAGGGAGGACGAAAATGACCTAAATGTTCCTCCAATGACACAAACACACCTATTGGATGCACAAGATTGCATAAAAACCCTAATTAGACAAGAATAAGACTAGGGAGGACGAAAATGACCTAAATGTTCCCCCAATGACACAAACACACCTATTAGATGCACAAGATTGCATAAAAACCCTAATTGGACAAGAATAAGACTAGGGAGGACGAAAATGACCTAAATGTTCATCCAATGACACAAATGAACTTATTGGATGCACAAGATTGGTTAAAAACCCTAATTGGACAAGAATAAGCCTAGGGAGGACGAAAATGACCTAAATGTTCGTCCAATGACACAAACACACCTATTGGATGCACAAGATTGCATAAAAACCCTAATTGGACAAGAATAAGACTAGGAAGGACGAAAATGACCTAAATGTTCGTCCAATGACACAAATGAACTTATTGGATGCACAAGATTGGTTAAAAACCCTAATTGGACAAGAATAAGCATAGAGAGGACGAAAATGACCTAAACGTTCATCCAATGACACAAACCCACATATTGGATGCACAAGATTGCTTAAAACCCTAATTGGACAAGAATAAGACTAGGGAGGACGAAAATGACCTAAATGTTCATCCAATGACACAAATGAACTTATTGGATGCACAAGATTGGTTAAAAACCCTAATTGGACAAGAATAAGCCTAGGGAGGACGAAAATGACCTAAATGTTCGTCCAATGACACAAACACACCTATTGGATGCTCAAGATTGCATAAAAACCCTAATTGGAAAAGAATAAGACTAGGGAGGACGAAAATGACCTAAATGTTCATCCAATGACACAAATGAACTTATTGGATGCACAAGATTGGTTAAAAACCCTAATTGGACAAGAATAAGCCTAGGGAGGACGAAAATGACCTAAATGTTCATTGAATGACACAAATGAACTTATTGGATGCACAAGATTGGTTAAAAACCCTAATTGGACAAGAATAAGCCTAGGGAGGACGAAAATGACCTAAATGTTCATCCAATGACACAAATGAACTTATTGGATGCACAAGATTGGTTAAAAACCCTAATTGGACAAGAATAAGCCTAGGGAGGACGAAAATGACCTAAATGTTCGTCCAATGACACAAACACACCTATTGGATGCACAAGATTGCATAAAAACCCTAATTGGATAAGAATAAAACTAGGGAGGACCAAAATGACCTAAATGTTCCTCCAATGACACAAACACACCTATTGGATGCACTAGATTGCATAAAACCCTAATTCGACAAGAATAAGACTAGGGAGGACGAAAATGACCTAAATGTTCATCCAATGACACAAATGAACTTATTGGATGCACAAGATTGGTTAAAAACCCTAATTGGACAAGAATAAGCCTAGGGAGGACGAAAATGACCTAAATGTTCATCCAATGACACAAATGAACTTATTGGATGCACAAGATTGGTTAAAAACCCTAATTGGACAAGAATAAGCATAGGGAGGACGAAAATGACCTAAATGTTCATCCAATGACACAAACAAACATATTGGAAGCACAAGATTGCTTAAAACCCTAATTGAACAAGAATAAGACTAGGGAGGACGAAAATGACCTAAATGTTCATCCAATGACACAAATGAACTTATTGGATGCACAAGATTGGTTAAAAACCCTAATTGGACAAGAATAAGCCTAGGGAGGACGAAAATGACCTAAATGTTCATCCAATGACACAAATGAACTTATTGGATGCACAAGATTGGTTAAAATCCCTAATTGGACAAGAATAAGCCTAGGGTGGACGAAAATGACCTAAATGTTTATCCAATGACACAAATGAACTTATTGGATGCACAAGATTGGTTAAAAACCCTAATTGGACAAGAATAAGCCTAGGGATGTCGAAAATGACCTAAATGTTTATCCAATGACACAAATAAACTTATTGGATGCACAAGATTGGTTAGAAACCCTAATTTGACAAGAATAAGCCTAGGGAGGACGAAAATGACCTAAATGTTCATCCAATGACACAAACACACCTATTGGATGCACAAGATTGGTTAAAAACCCTAATTGGACAACAATAAGCCTTGGGAGGACGAAAATGACCTAAATGTTCATCGAATGACACAAATGAACTTATTGGATGCACAAGATTGGTTAAAAACCCTAATTGGACAAGAATAAGCCTAGGGAGGACGAAAATGACCTAAATGTTCATCCAATGACACAAACATACCTATTGGATGCACAAGATTGGTTAAAAACCCTAATTGGACAAGAATAAGCCTAGGGAGGACGAAAATGACCTAAATGTTCATCCAATGACACAAACACACCTATTGGATGCACAAGATTGGTTAGAAACCCTTATTGGACAAGAATAAGCGTAGGGAGGACGAAAATGACCTAAATGTTAATCCAATGATACAAATGAACTTATTGGATGCACAAGATTGGTTAAAAACCCTAATTGGACAAGAATAAGCCTAGGGAGGACGAAAATGACCTAAATGTTCATCCAATGACACAAACACAGCTATTGGATGCACAAGATTGGTTAAAAACCCTAATTGGACAAGAATAAGCCTAGGGAGGACAAAAATGACCTAAATGTTCATCCAATGACACAAACACACCTGTTGGATGCACACGATTGGTTAGAAACCCTAATTTGACAAGAATAAGCCTAGGGAGGACGAAAATGACCTAACTATTCATCCAATGACACAAATGAACTTATTGGATGCACAAGATTAGTTAAAAACCCTAATTGGAAAAGAATAAGCCTAAGGAGGACGAAAATGACCTAAATGTTCATCCAATGACACAAACACACCTATTGGATGCACAAGATTGGTTAGAAACCCTAATTGGACAAGAATAAGCCTAGGGAGGACGAAAATGACCTAAATGTTAATCCAATGACACAAATGAACTTATTGGATGCACACGATTGGTTAAAAACCCTAATTGGACAAGAATAAGCCTAGGGAGGACGAAAATAACCTAAATGTTCATCAAATGACTAAACACACCTATTGGATGCACAAGATTGGTTAGAAACCCTAATTGGACAAGAATAAGCCTAGGGAGGACGAAAATGACCTAAATGTTCACCCAATGACACAAATGAACTTATTGGATGCACAAGATTGGTTAAAAACCCTAATAGGACAAGAATAAGCCTAGGGAGGACGAAAATAACCGAAATGTTCATCCACTGACACAAACACACCTATTGGATGCACAAGATTGGTTAAAAACTCTAATTGGACAAGAATAAGCCTAGGGAGGACGAAAATGACCTAAATGTTCATCCAATGACACAAACACACCTATTGGATGCACAAGATTGGTTAAAAATCCTAATTGGATAAGAATAAGCATAGGGAGGACGAAAATGACCTAAATGTTCATCCAATGACACAAACACACCTATTGGATGCACAAGATTGGTTAGAAACCCTAATTGGACAAGAATAAGCATAGGGAGGACGAAAATGACCTAAATGTTCACCCAAAGACACAAATGAACTTATTGGATGTACAAGATTGGTTAAAAACCCTAATTGGACAAGAATAAGCCTAGGGAGGACGAAAATGACCTAAATGTTCATCCAATGACACAAACACACCTATTGGATGCACAAGATTGGTTAAAAACCCTAATTGTACAAGAATAAGCATAAGGAGGACGAAAATGACCTAAATGTTCATCCAATGACACAAACACACCTATTGGATGCTGAAGATTGGTTAGATACTCTAATTAGACAAGAATAAGCCTAGGGAGGACGACAATGACCTAAATGTTCATCCAATGACACAAACACACCTATTGGATGCACAAGATTGGTTAAAAACCCTAATTGGACAAGAATAAGCCTAGGGAGGACGAAAATGACCTAAATGTTCATCCAATGACACAAACACACCTATTGGATGCACAAGATTGGTTAGAAACCCTAATTGGACAAGAATAAGCCTAGGGAGGACGAAAATGACATAAATGTTCACCCAATGACACAAATGAACTTATTGGATGCACAAGATTGGTTAAAAACCCTAATTGGACAAGAATAAGCCTAGGGAGGATGAAAATGACCTAAATGTTCATCCAATGACACAAACACACCTATTGGATGCCCAAGATTGGTTAAAAACCCTAATTGGACAAGAATAAGCATAGGGAGGACGAAAATGACCTAAATGTTCATCCAATGACACAAACACACCTATTGGATGCACAAGATTGGTTAGAAACCCTAATTGGACAAGAATAAGACTAGGGAGGACGAAAATAACCTAAATGTTCATCCAATGACACAAACACACCTATTGGATGCACAAGATTGGTTAGAAACCCTAATTTGACAAGAATAAGCCTAGGGAGGACGAAAATGACCTAACTATTCATCCAATCACACAAATGAACTTATTGGATGCACAAGATTGGTTAAAAACCCTAATTGGACAAGAATAAGCCTAGGGAGGACGAAAATGACCTAAATGTTCATCCAATGACACAAACACACCTATTGGATGCCCAAGATTGGTTAAAAACCCTAATTGGACAAGAATAAGCATAGGGAGGACGAAAATGACCTAAATGTTCATCCAATGACACAAACACACCTATTGGATGCACAAGATTGGTTAGAAACCCTAATTTGACAAGAATAAGCCTAGGGAGGACGAAAATGACCTAATTATTCATCCAATGACACAAATGAACTTATTGGATGCACAAGATTGTTTAAAACCCTAATTGGACAAGAATAAGACTAGGGAGGACGAAAATGACCTAAATGTTCATCCAATGACACAAACACACCTATTGGATGCACAAGATTGGTTAGAAACCCTAATTGGTCAAGAATATGCCTAGGGAGGATGAAAATGACCTAAATATTCATCCAATGACACAAATGAACTTATTGGATGCACAAGATTGCTTAAAACCCTAATTGGACAAGAATAAGACTTGGGAGGACGAAAATGACCTAAATGTTCATCCAATGACACAAACACACCTATTGGATGCACAAGATTGGTTAGAAACCCTAATTGGACAAGAATAAGCCTTGGGAGGACGAAAATGACCTAAATGTTCATCCAATGACACAAATGAACTTATGGATGCACAAGATTGGTTAAAAACCCTAATTGGACAAGAATAAGCCTAGGGAGGACGAAAAGGACCTAAATGTTCATCCAATGACACAAACACACCTATTGGATGCACAAGATTGGTTTGAAACCCTAATTGGACAAGCATAAGCCTAGGGTGGACGAAAATGACCTAAATGTTAATCCAATGACACAAATGAACTTATTGGATGCACAAGATTGGTTAAAAACCCTAATTGGACAAGAATAAGCCTAGAGAGGACGAAAATAACCTAAATGTTCATCAAATGACTAAACACACCTATTGGATGCACAAGATTGGTTAGAAACCCTAATTGGACAAGAATAAGCCTAGGGAGGACGAAAATTACCTAAGTGTTCACCCAATGACACAAATGAACTTATTGGATGCACAAGATTGGTTAAAAACCCTAATTGGACAAGAATAAGCCTAGGGAGGACGAAAATGACCTAAATGTTCATCCAATGACACAAACACACCTATTGGATGCACAAGATTGGTTAAAAACCCTAATTGGACAAGAATAAGCATAAGGAGGACGAAAATGACCTAAATGTTCATCCAATGACACAAACACACCTATTGGATGCACAAGGTTGGTTAAAAACCCTAATTGGACAAGAATAAGCCTAGGAAGGACGAAAATGACCTAAATGTTCATCCAATGACACAAACACACCTATTGGATGCACAAGATTGGTTAGAAACCCTAATTGGACAAGAATAAGCCTAAGAAGGACGAAAATGACCTAAATGTTAATCCAATGACACAAATGAACTTATTGGATGCACAAGATTGGTTAAAAACCCTAATTGGACAAGAATAAGCCTAGGGAGGACGAAAATAACCTAAATGTTCATCAAATGACTAAACACACCTATTGGATGCACAAGATTGGTTAGAAACCCTAATTGGACAAGAATAAGCCTAGGGAGGACGAAAATGACCTAACTATTCATCCAATGACACAAATGAACTTATTGGATGCACAAGATTGGTTAAAAACCCTAATTGGACAAGAATAAGCCTAGCAAGGACGAAAATGACCTAAATGTTAATCCAATGAAACAAATGAACTTATTGGATTCACAAGATTGGTTAAAAACCCTAATTGGACAAGAATAAGCCTAGGAAGGACGAAAATGACCTAAATGTTAATCCAATGACACAAATGAACTTATTGGATGCACAAGATTGGTTAAAAACCCTAATTGGACAAGAATAAGCCTAGGGAGGACGAAAATAACCTAAATGATCATCAAATGACTAAACACACCTATTGGATGCACAAGATTGGTTAGAAACGCTAATTGCACAAGAATGAGCCTAGGAAGGACGAAAATGACCTAAATGTTCACCCAATGACACAAATGAACTTATTGGATGCACAAGATTGGTTAAAAACCCTAATTGGACAAGAATAAGCCTAGGGAGGACGAAAATGACCTAAATGTTCATCCAATGACACAAACACACCTATTGGATGCCCAAGATTGGTTAAAAACCCTAATTGGACAAGAATAAGCATAGGGAGGACGAAAATGACCTAAATGTTCATCCAATGACACAAACACGCCTATTGGATGCACAAGATTGGTTAGAAACCCTAATTGGACAAGAATAAGCCTAGGGAGGACGAAAATGACCTAAATGTTAATCCAATGACACAAATGAACTTATTGGACGCACAAGATTGCTTAAAACCCTAATTGGACAAGAATAAGACTAGGGAGGACGAAAATAACCTAAATGTTCATCCAATGACACAAACACACCTATTGGATGCACAAGATTGGTTAAAAACCCTAATTGGACAAGAATAAGCCTAGGAAGGATGAAAATGACCTAAATGTTAATCCAATGACACAAATGAACTTATTGGATGCACAAGATTGGTTAAAAACCCTAATTGGACAAGAATAAGCCTAGGGAGGACGAAAATGACCTAAATGTTCATCCAATGACACAAACACACCTATTGGATGCACAAGATTGGTTAAAAACCCTAATTGGACAAGAATAAGCCTAGGGAGAACGAAAATGACCTAAATGTTAATCCAATGACACAAATGAACTTATTGGATGCACAAGATTGGTTAAAAACCCTAATTGGACAAGAATAAGCCTAGGGTGGACGAAAATGACCTAATTGTTAATCCAATGACACAAATGAACTTATTGGATGCACAAGATTGCTTAAAACCCTAATTGGACAAGAATAAGACTAGGGAGGACGAAAATGACCTAAATGTTCATCCAATGACACAAACACACCTATTGAATGCACAAGATTGGTAAGAAACCCTAATTGGACAAGAATAAGCCTAGGGAGGACGAAAATGACCTAAAAGTAAATCCAATGACACAAATGAACTTATTGGATGTACAAGATTGGTTAGAAACCCTAATTGGACAAGAATAAGCCTAGGGAGGACGAAAATGACCTAAATGTTCATCCAATGACACAAATGAACTTATTGGATGCACAAGATTGGTTAAAAACCCTAATTGGACAAGAATAAGCCTAGGGAGGACGAAAATGACCTAAATGTTCGTCCAATGACACAAACACACCTAATGGATGTACAAGATTGCATAAAAACCCGAATTGGACAAGAATAAGACTAGGGAGGACGAAAAATGACCTAAATGTTCCTCCAATGACACAAATGAACTTATTGGATGCACAAGGTTGGTTAAAAACCCTAACTGGACAAGAATAAGCCTAGGGAGGACGAAAATGACCTAAATGTTCATCCAATGACACAAATGAACTTATTGGATGCACAAGATTGGTTAAAAACCCTAATTGGACAAGAATAAGCCTAGGGAGGACGAAAATGACCTAAATGTTCATCCAATGACACAAACACACCTATTGGATGCCCAAGATTGGTTAAAAACCCTTATTGGACAAGAATAAGCTTAGGGAGGACGAAAATGACCTAAATGTTCATCCAATGACACAAACACACCTACTGGATGCACAAGATTGGTTAAAAACACTAATTGGACAAGAATAAGCCTAGGGTGGACGAAAATGACCTAAATGTTAATCCAATGACACAAATGAACTTATTGGATGCACAAGATTGGTTAAAAACCCTAATTGGACAAGAATAAGCCTAGGGAGGACGAAAATGACCTAAATGTTCATCCAATGACACAAACACACCTATTGGATGCACAAGATTGGTTAAAAACCCTAATTGGACAAGAATCAGCCTAGGGAGGACGAAAATGACCTAAATGTTAATCCAATGACACAAATGAACTTATTGGATGCACAAGATTGCTTAAAACCCTAATTTGACAAGAATAAGACTAGGGAGGACAAAAATAACCTAAATGTTCATCCAATGACACAAACACACCTATTGGATGCACAAGATTGGTTAGAAACCCTAATTTGACAAGAATAAGCATAGGGAGGACGAAAATGACCTAACAATTAATCCAATGACACAAATGAACTTATTGGATGCACAACATTGCTTAAAACCCTAATTGGACAAGAATAAGACTAGGGAGGACGAAAATGACCTAAATGTTCATCCAATGACACAAACACACCTATTGGATGCACAAGATTGGTTAGAAACCCTAATTGGACAAGAATATGCCTAGGGAGGATGAAAATGACCTAAATATTCATCCAATGACACAAATGAACTTATTGGATGCACAAGCTTGCTTTAAACCCTAATTGGACAAGAATAAGCCTAGGAAGGACGAAAATGACCTAAATGTTAATCGAATGACACAAATGAACTTATTGGATGCACAAGATTGGTTAAAAACCCTAATTGGACAAGAATAAGCCTAGGAAGGACGAAAATGACCTAAATGTTAATCCAATGACACAAATGAATTTATTGGATGCACAAGATTGGTTAAAAACCCTAATTGGACAAGAATAAGCCTAGGGAGGACGAAAATAACCTAAATGTTCATCAAATGACTAAACACACCTATTGGATGCACAAGATTGGTTAGAAACCCTAATTGGACAAGAATAAGCCTAGGGAGGACGAAAATGACCTAAATGTTCACCCAATGACACAAATGTACTTATTGGATGCACAAGATTTGTTAAAAACCCTAATTGGACAAGAATATGCCTAGGGAGGAAGAAAATTACCTAAATGTTCATCCAATAACACAAATGAACTTATTGGATGCACAAGATTGGTTAAAAACCCTAATTGGACAAGAATAAGACTAGGGAGGACGAAAATGACCTAAATGTTCATCCAATGACACAAATGAACTTATTGGATGCACAAGATTGCTTAAAACCCTAATTGGACAAGAATAAGACTAGGGAGGACGAAAATGACCTAAATGTTCATCCAATGACACAAACACACCTATTGGATGCACAAGATTGGTTAAAAACCCTAATTGGACAAGAATAAGCCTACGGAGGACGAAAATGACTTAAATGTTCATCTAATGACACAAATTAACTTATTGGATGCACAAGATTGGTTAAAAACCCTAATTGGACAAGAATAAGCCTTGGGAGGACGAAAATGACATAAATGTTCATCCAATGACACAAATACGCCTATTGGATGCACAAGAATGGTTAAAAACCCTAACTAGACAAGAATAAGCCTAATGAGGTCGAAAATGACCTAAATGTTCATCCAATGAGACAAATGACCTTATTGGATGCACAAGATTGATTAAAAACCCTAATTGGACAAGAATAAGCATAGGGTGGACGAAAATGACCTAAATGTTCATCCAATGACACAAACACACCTATTGGATGCACAAGATTGGTTAAAAACCCTAACTGGACAAGAATAAGCCTAGGGAGGACGAAAATGACTTAAATGTTCATCCAATTACACAAATGAACTTATTGGATGCACAAGATTGGTTAAAAACCCTAATTGGACAAGAATAAGCCTAGGGTGGACGAAAATGACCTAAATGTTCATCCAATGACACAAATGAACTTATTGGATGCACAAGATTGCTTAAAAACCCTAATTGGACAAGAATAAGCCTAGGGAGGACGAAAATGACCTAAATGTTCATCCAATGACACAAATTAACTTATTGGATGCACAAGATTGCTTAAAACCCTAATTGGACAAGAATAAGACTAGGGAGGACGAAAATGACCTAAATGTTCATCCAATGACACAAACACACCTATTGGATGCACAAGATTGGTTAGAAACCTTAATTAAACAAGAATAAGCCTAGGGAGGACGAAAATGACCTAAATGTTCATCCAATGACACAAATGAACTTATTGGATGCACAAGATTGCTTAAAAACCCTAATTGGACAAGAATAAGCCTAGGGAGGACGAAAATGACCTAAATGTTCATCCAATGAAACAAATACACCTATTGGATGCAAAAGATTGGTTAGAAACCCTAATTTGACAAGAATAAGCCTAGGGAGGACGAAAATGACCTAAATGTTCATCCAATTACACAAACACACCTATTGGATGCACAAGATTGGTTAAAAACCCTAATTGGACAAGAATAAGCCTAGGGAGGACGAAAATGACCTAAATGTTCATCCAATGACACAAACACACCTATTGGATGCACAAGATTGGTTAAAAACCCTAATTGGACAAGAATAAGCCTAGGGAGGACGAAAATGACCTAAATGTTAATCCAATGACTCAAATGAACTTATTGGATGCACAAGATTGGTTAAAAACCCTAATTGGACAAGAATAAGCCTAGGGAGGACGAAAATAACCTAAATGTTCATCAAATGACTAAACACACCTATTGGATGCACAAGATTGGTTAGAAACCCTAATTGGACAAGAATAAGCCTAGGAAGGACGAAAATGACCTAAATGTTTATCCAATGACACAAATGAACTTATTGGATGCACAAGATTGGTTAAAAACCCTAATTGGACAAGAATAAGCCTAGGGAGGACGAAAATAACCTAAATGTTCATCAAATGACTAAACACACCTATTGGATGCACAAGATTGGTTAGAAACCCTAATTGGACAAGAATAAGCCTCGGGAGGACGAAAATGACCTAAATGTTCATCCAATGACACAAATGAACTTATTGGATGCACAAGATTGGTTAAAAACCCTAATTGGACAAGAATAAGCCTAGGGAGGACGAAAATGACCTAAATGTTCATCCAACGACACAAATCAACTTATTGGATGCACAAGATTGGTTAAAAACCCTAATTGGACAAGAATAAGCCATGGGAGGACGAAAATGACCTAAATGTTCATCCAATGACACAAATTAACTTATTGGATGCACAAGATTGGTTAAAAACCCTAATTGGACAAGAATAAGCCTAGGGTGGACGAAAATGACCTAAATGTTCATCCAATGACACAAACACACCTATTGGATGCACAAGATTGGTTAAAAACCCTAACTGGACAAGAATAAGCCTAGGGAGGACGAAAATGACTTAAATGTTCATCCAATTACACAAATGAACTTATTGGATGCACAAGATTGGTTAAAAACCCTAATTGGACAAGAATAAGCCTAGGGTGGACGAAAATGACCTAAATGTTCATCCAATGACACAAATGAACTTATTGGATGCACAAGATTGCTTAAAAACCCTAATTGGACAAGAATAAGCCTAGGGAGGACGAAAATGACCTAAATGTTCATCCAATGACACAAATTAACTTATTGGATGCACAAGATTTGTTTAAAAACCCTAATTGGACAAGAATATGCCTTGGGAGGACGAAAATGACATAAATGTTCATCCAATGACACAAATGAACTTATTGGATGCACAAGATTAGTTAAAAACCCTAATTGGACAAGAATAAGCCTAGGGTGGACGAAAATGACCTAAATGTTCATCCAATGACACAAATGAACTTATTGGATGCACAAGATTGGTTAAAAACCCTAATTGGACAAGAATAAGCCTAGGGAGGACGAAAATGACCTAAATGTTCATCCAATGACACAAACACACCTATTGGATGCACAAGATTGGTTAAAAACCCTAATTGGACAAGAATAAGTCTAGGGTGGACGAAAATGACCTAAATGTTTATCCAATGACACAAACACACCTATTGGATACACAAGATTGGTTAAAAACCCTAACTGGACAAGAATAAGCCTAGGGAGGACGAAAATGACTTAAATCTTAATCCAATGACACAAATGAACTTATTGGATGCACAAGATTGCTTAAAACCCTAATTGGATAAGAAGAAGCCTTGGGATGACGAAAATGACCTAAATGTTCATCAAATGACACAAACACACCTATTGGATGTACAAGATTGGCTTAAAACCCTAATTGGACAAGAATAAGACTAGGGACGACGAAAATGACCTAAATGTTCATCCAATGACACAAATGAACTTATTGGATGCACAAGATTGCTTAAAAACCTAATTGGACAAGAATAAGACTAGGGAGGACGAAAATGACCTAAATGTTCATCCAATGACACAAACACACCTATTGGATGCAAAAGATTGGTTAGAAACCCTAATTGGACAAGAATAAGCCTAGGGAGGACGAAAATTACCTAAATGTTCATCCAATGACACAAATGAACTTATTGGATGCACAAGATTGCTTAAAAACCCTAATTGGACAAGAATAAGCCTAGGGATGACGAAAATGACCTAAATGTTCATCCAATGACACAAATGAACTTATTGGATGCACAAGATTGCTTAAAACCCTAATTGGACAAGAATAAGACTTGGGAACACGAAAATGACCTAAATGTTCATCCAATGACACAAACACACCTATTGGATGCACAAGATTGGTTAGAAACCCTAATTGAACAAGAATAAGCCTAGGGAGGACGAAAATGACTTAAATCTTAATCCAATGACACAAATGAACTTATTGGACGCACAAGATTGCTTAAAACCCTAATTGGACAAGAATAAGCTAGGGAGGACGAAAATGACCTAAATGTTCATCCAATGACACAAACACACCTATTGGATGCACAAGATTGGTTAAAAACCCTAATTGGACAACAATAAGCCTAGGGAGGATGAAAATGACCTAAATGTTCATTTAATGACACAAACACACCTATTGGATGCACAAGATTGGTTAAAAACCCTAATTGCACAAAAATAAGCCTAGGGAGGACGAAAATGACCTAAATGTTCATCCAATGACACAAATGAACTTATTGGATGCACAAGATTGCTTAAAACCCTAATTGGACAAGAATAAGCCTAGGGAGGACGAAAGTGACCTAAATGTTCATCCAATGACACAAACACACCTATTGGATGCACAAGATTGGTTAAAAACCCTAATTGGACAAGAATAAGCCTAGGGAGGACGAAAATAACCTAAATGTTCATCAAATGACTAAACACACCTATTGGATGCACAAGATTGGTTAGAAACCCTAATTGGACAAGAATAAGCCTAGGGAGGACGAAAATGACCTAAATGTAAATCCAATGACACAAATGAACTTATTGGATGCACAAGATTGGTTAAAAACCCTAATTGGACAAGAATAAGCCTAGGGAGGACGAAAATAACCTAAATGTTCATCAAATGACTAAACACACCTATTGGATGCACAAGATTGGTTAGAAACCCTAATTGGACAAGAATAAGCCTAGGGATGACGAAAATGACCTAAATGTTCACCCAATGACACAAATGAACTTATTGGATGCACAAGATTGGTTAAAAACCCTAATTGGACAAGAATAAGCCTAGGGAGGACGAAAATGACCTAAATGTTCATCCAATGATACAAACACACCTATTGGATGCACAAGACTGGTTAGAAACCCTAATTGGACAAGAATAAGCCTAGGGAGGACGAAAATGACCTAAATGTTAATCCAGTGACACAAATGAACTTATTGGATGCACAAGATTGGTTAAAAACCCTAATTGGACAAGAATAAGCCTAGGGAGGACGAAAATAACCTAAATGTTCATCAAATGACTAAACACACCTATTGGATGCACAAGATTGGTTAGAAACCCTAATTGGACAAGAATAAGCCTAGGGAGGACGAAAATGACCTAATGTTCACCCAATGACACAAATGAACTTATTGGATGCACAAGATTGGTTAAAAACCCTAATTGGACAAGAATAAGCCTAGGGAGGACGAAAATGACCTAAATGTTCATCCAATGACACAAACACACCTATTGGATGCACAAGATTGGTTAAAAACCCTAATTGGACAAGAATAAGCCTAGGGAGAACGAAAATGACCTAAATGTTCATCCAATGACACAAATGAACTTATTGGATGCACAAGATTGGTTAAAACCCTAATTGGACAAGAATAAGACTAAGGAGGACGAAAATGACCTAAATGTTCATCCAATGACACAAAGACACCTATTGGATGCACAAGATTTGTTAGAAACCCTAATTGGACAAGAATAAGCCTAGGAAGGACAAAAATGACCTAAATGTTAATCCAATGACACAAATGAACTTATTGGATGCACAAGATTGGTTAAAAACCCTAATTGGACAAGAATAAGCCTAGGGAGGACGAAAATGACCTAAATGTTCATCCAATGACACAAACACACCTATTGGATGCACAAGATTGGTTAAAAACCCTAATTGGACAAGAATAAGCCTAGGGAGGACGAAAATGACCTAAATGTTCATCCAATGACACAAATGAACTTATTGGATACACAAGATTGCTTAAAATCCCTAATTGGACAAGAATAAGCCTAGGGAGGACGAAAATGACCTAAATGTTCATCCAATGACACAAACACACCTATTGGATGCACAAGATTGGTTAAAAACCCTAATTGGACAACAATAAGCCTAGGGAGGATGAAAATGACCTAAATGTTCATCTAATGACACAAACACACCTATTGGATGCACAAGAATGGTTTAAAACCCTAATTGCACAAAACTAAGCCTAGTGAGGACGAAAATAACCTAAATGTTCATCCAATGGCACAAATGAACTTATTGGATGCACAAGATTGCTTAAAACCCTAATTGGACAAGAATAAGACTAGGGAGGACGAAAATGACCTAAATGTTCATCCAATGACACAAACACACCTATTGGATGCACAAGATTGGTTAGAAACCCTAATTGTACAAGAATAAGCCTAGGGAGGATAAAAATGACCTAAATATTAATCCAATGACACAAATGAACTTATTGGATGCACAAGATTGCTTAAAACCCTAATTGGACAAGAATAAGACTAGGGAGGACGAAAATAACCTAAATGTTCATCCAATGACACAAACACACCTATTGGATGCACAAGATTGGTTAGAAACCCTAATTTGACAAGAATATGCCTAGGGAGGACGAAAATGACCTAACTATTCATCCAATGACACAAATGAACTTATTGGATGCACAAGATTGGTTAAAAACCCTAATTGGACAAGAATAAGCCTAGGGAGGACGAAAATGACCTAAATGTTCATCCAATGACACAAACACACCTATTGGATGCCCAAGATTGGTTAAAAACCCTAATTGGACAAGAATAAGCATAGGGAGGACGAAAATGACCTAAATGTTCATCCAATGACACAAACACACCTATTGGATGCACAAGATTGGTTAGAAACCCTAATTTGACAAGAATAAGCCTAGGGAGGACGAAAATGACCTAATTATTCATCCAATGACACAAATGAACTTATTGGATGCACAAGATTGTTTAAAACCCTAATTGGACAAGAATAAGACTAGGGAGGACGAAAATGACCTAAATGTTCATCCAATGACACAAACACACCTATTGGATGCACAAGATTGGTTAGAAACCCTAATTGGTCAAGAATATGCCTAGGGAGGATGAAAATGACCTAAATATTCATCCAATGACACAAATGAACTTATTGGATGCACAAGATTGCTTAAAACCCTAATTGGACAAGAATAAGACTTGGGAGGACGAAAATGACCTAAATGTTCATCCAATGACACAAACATACCTATTGGATGCACAAGATTGGTTAAAAACCCTAATTGGACAAGAATAAGCCTAGGGAGGACGAAAATGACCTAAATGTTCATCCAATGACACAAATGAACTTATTGGATGCACAAGATTGGTTAAAAACCCTAATTGGACAAGAATAAGCCTAGGGAGGATGAAAATGACCTAAATGTTCATCCAATGACACAAACACACCTATTGGATGCACAAGATTGTTTAGAAACCCTAATTGGACAAGAATAAGCATAGGGAGGACGAAAATGACCTAAATGTTCATCCAATGACACAAACACACCTATTGGATGCACAAGATTGGTTAGAAACCCTAATTGGACAAGAATAAGCCTAGGAAGGACAAAAATGACCTAAATGTTAATCCAATGATACAAATGAACTTATTGGATGCACAAGATTGGTTAAAAACCCTAATTGGACAAGAATAAGCCTAGGGAGGACGAAAATAACCTAAATGTTCATCAAATGACTAAACACACCTATTGGATGCACAAGATTGGTTAGAAACCCTAATTGGACAAGAATAAGCCTCGGCAGGACGAAAATGACCTAAATGTTCACCCAATGACACAAATGAACTTATTGGATGCACAAGATTGGTTAAAAACCCTAATTGGACAAGAATAAGCCTAGGGAGGACGAAAATGACCTAAATGTTCATCCAATGACACAAACACACCTATTAGATGCACAAGATTGGTTAGAAACCCTAATTGGACAAGAATAACCATAGGAAGCACGAAAATGACCTAAATGTTAATCCAATGACACAAATGAACTTATTGGATGCACAAGATTGGTTAAAAACCCTAATTGGACAAGAATAAGCCTAGGGAGGACGAAAATAACCTAAATGTTCATCAAATGACTAAACACACCTATTGGATGCACAAGATTGGTTAGAAACCCTAATTGGACAACAATAAGCCTAGATAGGACGAAAATGACCTAAATGTTCACCCAATGACACAAATGAACTTATTGGATGCACAAGATTGGTTAAAAACCCTAATTGGACAAGAATAAGCCTAGGGAGGACGAAAATGACCTAAATGTTCATCCAATGACACAAACACACCTATTGGATGCACAAGATTGGTTAAAAACTCTAATTGGACAAGAATAAGCATAGGGAGGACGAAAATGACCTAAATGTTCATCCAATGACATAAACACACCTATTGGATGCACAAGATTGGTTAGAAACCCTAATTGGACAAGAATAAGCATTGGGAGGACGAAAATGACCTAAATGTTCATCCAATGACACAAATGAACTTATTCGATGCACAAGATTGGTTAAAAAACCTAATTGGACAAGAATAAGCCTAGGGAGGATGAAAATGACCTAAATGTTCATCCAATGACACAAATGAACTTATTGGATGCACAAGATTGGTTAGAAACCCTAATTGGACAAGAATAAGCCTTGGGAGGACGAAAATGACCTAAATGTTCATCCAATGACACAAATGAACTTATTGGATGCACAAGATTGGTTAAAAACCCTAATTGGACAAGAATAAGCCTAGGGAGGACGAAAATGACCTAAATGTTCATCCAATGACACAAACACAACTATTGGATGCACTAGATTGGTTAGGAACCCTAATTGGACAAGAATAAGCCTACGGATGACGAAAATGACCTAAATGTTAATCCAATGACACAAATGAACTTATTGGATGCACAAGATTGGTTAAAAACACTAATTGGCCAAGAATAAGCCTAGGGAGGACGAAAATGACCTAAATGTTCATCAAATGACTAAACACACCTATTGGATGCACAAGATTGGTTAGAAACCCTAATTTGACAAGAATAAGCCTAGGGAGGACGAAAATGACCTAAATGTTCATCCAATGACACAAACACACCTATTGGATGCACAAGATTGGTTAAAAACCCTAATTGGACAATAATAAGCATAGGGAGGACGAAAATGACCTAAATGTTCATCCAATGACACAAACACACCTATTGGATGCACAAGATTGGTTAGAAACCCTAATTGGACAAGAATAAGCCTAGGGAGGACGAAAATGACCTAAATGTTAGTCCAATGACACAAATGAACTTATTGGATGCACAAGATTGGTTAAAAACCCTAATTGGACAAGAATAAGCCTAGGGAGGACGAAAATAACCTAAATGTTCATCAAATGACTAAACACACCTATTGGATGCACAAGATTGGTTAGAAACCCTAATTGGACAAGAATAAGACTAGGGAGGACGAAAATGACCTAAATGTTCATCCAATGACACAAATGAACTTATTGGATGCACAAGATTGGTTAAAAACCCTAATTGGACAAGAATAAGCCTAGGGAGGACGAAAATGACCTAAATGTTCATCCAATGACACAAACACACATATTGGATGCACAAGATTGCATAAAAACCCTAATCTGACAAGAATAAGACTAGGGAGGACGAAAATGACCTAAATGTTCATCCAATGACACAAATGAACTTATTGGATGCACAAGATTGGTTAAAAACCCTAATTGGACAAGAATAAGCCTAGGGAGGACGAAAATGACCTAAATGTTTGTCCAATGACACAAATACACCTATTGGATGCACAAGATTGCATAAAATCCCTAATTGGACAAGAATAAGACTAGGGAGGACGAAAATGACCTAAATGTTCCTCCAATGACACAAACACACCTATTGGATGCACAAGATTGCATAAAAACCCTAATTGGACAAGAATAAGACTAGGGAGGACGAAAATGACCTAAATGTTCATCCAATGACACAAATGAACTTATTGGATGCACAAGATTGGTTAAAAACCCTTATTGGACAAGAATAAGCATAGGGAGGACGAAAATGACCTATATGTTCGTCCAATGACACAAACCCACATATTGGATGCACAAGATTGCTTAAAACCCTAATTGGACAAGAATAAGACTAGGGAGGACGAAAATGACCTAAATGTTCATCCAATGACACAAATGAACTTATTGGATGCACAAGATTGGTTAAAAACCCTAATTGGACAAGAATAAGCCTAGGGAGGACGAAAATGACCTAAATGTTCGTCCAATGACACAAACACACCTATTGGATCCACAAGATTGCATAAAAACCCTAATTGGATAAGAATAAAACTATGGAGGACGAAAATGACCTAAATGTTCCTCCAATGACACAAACACACCTATTGGATGCACAAGATTGCATAAAAACCCTAATTCGACAAGAATAAGACTAGGGAGGACGAAAATGACCTAAATGTTCATCCAATGACACAAATGAACTTATTGGATGCACAAGATTGGTTGAAAACCCTAATTGGACAAGAATAAGCCTAGGGAGGACGAAAATGACCTAAATGTTCTTCCAATGACACAAATGAACTTATTGGATGCACAAGATTGGTTAAAAACCCAAATTGGACAAGAATAAGCATAGGGAGGACGAAAATGACCTAAATGTTCATCCAATGACACAAACACACATATTGGATGCACAAGATTGCTAAAAACCCCAATTGGACAAGAATAAGACTAGGGAGGACGAAAATGACCTAAATGTTCATCCAATGACACAAATGAACTTATTGGATGCACAAGATTGGTTAAAAACCCTAATTGGACAAGAATAAGCCTAGGGAGGACGAAAATGACCTAAATGTTCATCCAATGACACAAATGAACTTATTGGATGCTAAAGATTGCTTAAAACCCTAATTGGACAAGAATAAGACTAGGGAGGACGAAAATGACCTAAATGTTCATCCAATGACAAAAACACACCTATTGAATGCACAAGATTGCTTAAAAACCCTAATTGGACAAGAATAAGCATAGGGAGGACGAAAATAACTTAAATGTTCATCCAATGACACAAACACACCTATTGGATGCACAAGATTGGTTAAAAACCCTAATTGAACAACAATAAGCCCAGGGTTGACGAAAATGACCTAAATGTTCATCCAATGACACAAACACACCTATTGGATGCACAAGATTGGTTAGAAACCCTAATTGGACAAGAATAAGCCTAGGGAGGACGAAAATGACCTAAATGTTCATCCAATGAAACAAACACACCTATTGGATGCACAAGATTGGTTGGAAACCCTAATTGGACAAGAATAAGCCTAGGGAGGACGAAAATGACCTAAATGTTCACCCAATGACACAAAGAACTTATTGGATGCACAAGATTGGTTAAAAACCCTAATTGGACAAGAATAAGCCTAGGGAGGACGAAAATGACCTAAATGTTCATCAAATGACTAAACATACCTATTGGATGCACAAGATTGGATAGAAACCCTAATTGGACTAGAATAAGCCTAGGGAGGACGAAAATGACCTAAATGTTCACCCAATGACACAAATGAACTTATTGGATGCACAAGATTGGTTAAAAACCCTAATTGGACAAGAATAAGCCTAGGGAGGACGAAAATGACCTAAATGTTCATCCAATGACACAAA
>JBBPBR010000457.1:0-36441 GCA_037974775.1 Cicer pinnatifidum
GGTGTGTTTGTGTCATTGGATGAACATTTAGGTCATTTTCGTCCTCCCTAGGCTTATTCTTGTCCAATTAGGGTTTCTAACCAATCTTGTGCATCCAATAGGTGTGTTTAGTCATTTGAGGAACATTTAGGTCATTTTCGTCCTCCCTAGGCTTATTCTTGCCCAATTAGGGTTTTTAACCAATCTTGTGCATCCAATATGTTCATTTGTGTCATTGGATGAACATTTAGGTCATTTTCGTCTTCCCTAGGCTTATTCTTGTCCAATTAGGGTTTCTAACCAATCTTATGCATCCAATAGCTGTGTTTAGTCATTTGGTGAACATTTAGGTCATTTTCGTCCTCCCTAGGCTTATTCTTGTCCAATTAGGGTTTTTAACCAATCTTGTGCATCCAATATGTTCGTTTGTGTCATTGGATGAACATTTAGGTCATTTTCGTCCTCCCTAGGCTTATTCTTGTCCAATTAGGATTTTTAACCAATCTTGTGCATCCAATATGTTCATTTGTGTCATTGGATGAACATTTAGGTCATTTTCGTCCTCCCAAGGCTTATTCTTGTCCAATTAGGGTTTCTAAACAATCTTGTGCATCCAATAGGTGTGTTTGTGTCATTGGATGAACATTTAGGTCATTTTCGTCCTCCCTAAGCTTATTCTTGTCCAATTAGTGTTTCTAAACAATCTTGTGCATTCAATAGGTGTGTTTGTGTCATTGGATGAACATTTAGGTCATTTTCGTCCTCCCTAGGCTTATTCTTGTCCAATTAGGGTTTCTAACCAATCTTGTGCATCCAATAGGTGTGTTTGTGTCATTGGATGAACATTTAGGTCATTTTCGTCCTCCCTAGGCTTATTCATGTCCAATTAGGGTTTCTAACCAATCTTGTGCATCCAATAGGTGTGTTTAGTCATTTGATGAACATTTAGGTTATTTTCGTCCTCCCTAGGCTTATTCTTGTCCAATTAGGGTTTTTAACCAATCTTGTGCATCCAATAAGTTCGTTTGTGTCATTGGATTAACATTTAGGTCATTTTCGTCCTCCCTAGGCTTATTCTTGTCCAATTAGGGTTTCTAACCAATCTTATGCATCCAATAGGTGTGTTTGTGTCATTGGATGAACATTTAGGTCATTTTCGTCCTCCCTAGGCTTATTCTTGTCCAATTAGGGTTTTTAACCAATCTTGTGCATCCAATAAGTTCATTTGTGTCATTGGATGAACATTTAGGTCATTTTCGTCCTCCCTAGGCTTATTCTTGTCCAATTAGGGTTTTTAACCAATCTTGTGCGTCCAATAAGTTCATTTGTGTCATTGGATGAACATTTATGTCATTTTCGTCCTCCCAAGGCTTATTCTTGTCCAATTAGGGTTTCTAACCAATCTTGTGCATCCAATAGGTGTGTTTGTGTCATTGGATGAACATTTAGGTCATTTTCGTCCTCCCTAGTCTTATTCTTGTCCAATTAGGGTTTTAAGCAATCTTGTGCATCCAATAAGTTCATTTGTGTCATTGGATGAATATTTAGGTCATTTTCGATCTTCCTAGGCATATTCTTGTCCAATTAGGGTTTCTAACCAATCTTGTGCATCCAATAGGTGTGTTTGTGTCATTGGATGAACATTTAGGTCATTTTCGTCCTCCCTAGGCTTATTCTTGTCCAATTAGGGTTTTTAACCAATCTTGTGCATCCAATAAGTTCATTTGTGTCATTGGATGAATAGTTAGGTCATTTTCGTCCTCCCTAGGCTTATTCTTGTCAAATTAGGGTTTCTAACCAATCGTGTGCATCCAATAGGTGTGTTTGTGTTATTTGATGAACATTTAGGTCATTTTCGTCCTCCCTAGTCTTATTCTTGTCCAATTAGGGTTTTAAGCAATCTTGTGCATCCAATAAGTTCATTTGTGTCATTGGATGAATAGTTAGGTCATTTTCGTCCTCCCTAGGCTTATTCTTGTCAAATTAGGGTTTCTAACCAATCGTGTGCATCCAATAGGTGTGTTTGTGTCATTGGATGAACATTTAGGTCATTTTCGTCCTCCCTAGGCTTATTCTTGTCCAATTAGGGTTTTTGACCAATCTTGTGCATCCAATAGGTGTGTTTGTGTCATTGGATGAACATTTAGGTCATTTTCGTCCTCCCTAGGCTTATTCTTGTCCAATTAGGGTTTTTAACCAATCTTGTGCATCCAATAAGTTCATTTGTGTCATTGGGTGAACATTTAGGTCATTTTCGTCCTCCCTAGGCTTATTCTTGTCCAATTAGGGTTTCTAACCAATCTTGTGGATCCAATAGGTGTGTTTAGTCATTTGATGAACATTTAGGTCATTTTCGTCCTCCCTAGGCTTATTCTTGTCCAATTAGGGTTTTTAACCAATCTTGTGCATCCAATATGTTCATTTGTGTCATTGGATGAACATTTAGGTCATTTTCGTCCTCCCTAGGCTTATTCTTGTTCAATTAGGGTTTTTAACCAATCTTGTGCATCCAACATGTTCATTTGTGTCATTGGATGAACATTTAGGTCATTTTCGTCCTCCCTAGGCTTATTCTTGTCCAATTAGGGTTTCTAAACAATCTTGTGCATCCAATAGGTGTGTTTGTGTCATTGGATGAACATTTAGGTCATTTTCGTCCTCCCTACGCTTATTCTTGTCCAATTAGGGTTTCTAACCAATCTTGTGCATCCAATAGGTGTGTTTGTGTCATTGGATGAACATTTAGGTCATTTTCGTCCTCCCTAGGCTTATTCTTGTCCAATTAGGGTTTTTAACCAATCTTGTGCATCCAATAAGTTCATTTGTGTCATTGGATTAACATTTAGGTCATTTTCGTCCTTCCTAGGCTTATTCTTGTCCAATTAGGGTTTCTAACCAATCTTGTGCATCCAATAGGTGTGTTTGTGTAATTGGATGAACATTTAGGTCATCTTTGTCCTTCCTAGTCTTATTCTTGTCCAATTAGGGTTTTAAGCAATCTTCTGCATCCAATAAGTTCATTTGTGCCATTGGATGAATATTTAGGTCATTTTCATCGTCCCTAGGCTTATTCTTGTCCAATTAGGGTTTCTAACCAATCTTGTGCATCCAATAGGTGTGTTTGTGTCATTGGATGAACATTTAGGTCATTTTCGTCCTCCCTAGGCTTATTCTTGTCCAATTAGGGTTTTTAACCAATCTTGTGCATCCAATAAGTTCATTTGTGTCATTGGATGAACATTTAGGTTATTTTCGTCCTCCCTATGCTTATTGTTGTCCAATTAGGGTTTCTAACCAATCTTGTGCATCCAATAGGTGTGTTTGTGTCATTGGATGAACATTTAGGTCATTTTCGTCCTCCCTAGGCTTATTCTTGTCCAATTAGGGTTTTTAACCAATCTTGTGCATCCAATATGTGCATTTGTGTCATTGGATGAACATTTAGGTCATTTTCGTCCTCCCAAGGCTTATTCTTGTCCAATTAGGGTTTTTAACCAATCTTGTGCATCCAATAAGTTCATTTGTGTCATTGGATGAACATTTAGGTCATTTTCGTCCTCCCTAGGCTTATTCTTGTCCAATTAGGGTTTTTAAGCAATCTTGTGCATCCAATAACTTCATTTGTGTCATTGGATTAACATTTAGGTCATTTTCGTCCTCCAAAGGCTTATTCTTGTCCAATTAGTGTTTTTAACCAATCTTGTGCATCCAATAGGTGTGTTTGTGTCATTGGATGAACATTTAGGTCATTTTCGTCCTCCCTAGGCTTATTCTTGTCCAATTAGGGTTTTTAACCAATCTTGTGCATCCAATAAGTTCATTTGTGTCATTGGATGAACATTTAGGTCATTTTCGTCCTCCCTAGGCTTATTCTTGTCCAATTAGGGTTTTTAACAATCTTGTGCATCCAATAAGTTCATTTGTGTCATTGGATTAACAATTAGGTCTTTTTCGTCCTCCCTAGGCTTATTCTTGTCCAATTAGGGTTTTTAACCAATCTTGTGCATCCAATAGGTGTGTTTGTGTCATTGGATGAACATTTAGGTCATTTTCATCCTCCCTAGGCTTATTATTGTCCAATTAGGGTTTCTAACCAATCTTGTGCATCCAATAGGTGTGTTTGTGTCATTGGATGAACATTTAGGTTATTTTCGTCCTCCCTATGCTTATTCTTGTACAATTAGGGTTTTTAACCAATCTTGTGCATCCAATAGGTGTGTTTGTGTCATTGGATGAACATTTAGGTCATTTTCGTCCTCCCTAGGCTTATTCTTGTCCAATTAGGGTTTTTAACCAATCTTGTGCATCCAATAAGTTCATTTGTGTCATTGGGTGAACATTTATGTCATTTTCGTCCTCCCTAGGCTTATTCTTGTCCAATTAGGGTTTCTAACCAATCTTGTGCATCCAATAGGTGTGTTTAGTCATTTGATGAACATTTAGGTTATTTTCGTCCTCCCTAGGCTTATTCTTGTCCACTTAGGATTTTTAACCAATCTTGTGCATCCAATAAGTTCATTTGTGTCATTGGATTATCATTTAGGTCATTTTCGTCCTCCCTAGGCTTATTCTTGTCCAATTAGGGTTTCTAACCAATCTTGTGCATCCAATAGGTGTGTTTGTGTCATTGGATGAACATTTAGGTCATTTTCGTCCTCCGTAGGCTTATTTTTGTCCAATTAGGGTTTTTAACCAATCTTGTGCATCCAATAGGTGTGTTTGTGTCATTGGATGAACATTTAGGTCATTTTCGTCCTCCGTAGGCTTATTCTTGTCCAATTAGGGTTTCTAACCAATCTTGTGCATCCAATAGGTGTGTTTGTGTCATTGGATGAACATTTAGGTCATTTTCCTCGTCCCTAGACTTATTTTTGTCCAATTAGGGTTTTTAACCAATCTTGTGCATCCAATAAGTTCAATTGTGTCATTGGATAAACATTTAGGTCATTTTCGTCCTCCCTAGGCTTATTCTTTTCCAATTAGGGTTTCTAACCAATCTTGTGCATCCAATAGGTGTGTTTGTGTCATTGGATGAACATTTAGGTCATTTTCGTCCTCCCTAGGCTTATTCTTGTCCAATTAGGGTTTTTAACCAATCTTGTGCATCCAATAAGTTCATTTGTGTCATTGGATTAACATTTAGGTCATTTTCGACCTCCCTAGGCTTATTCTTGTCCAATTATGGTTTCTAACCAATCTTGGGCATCCAATAGGTGTGTTTGTGTCATTGGATTAACATTTAGGTCATTTTCGTCCTCCCTAGGCTTATTCTTGTCCAATTAGGGTTTTTAACCAATCTTGTGCATCCAATAAGTTCACTTGTGTCATTGGATTAACATTTAGGTCATTTTCATCCTCCCTAGGCTTATTCTTGTCCAATTAGGGTTTCTAACCAATCTTGTGCATCCAATAGGTGTGTTTGTGTCATTGGATGAACATTTAGGTCATTTTCGTCCTCCCTAGGCTTATTCTTGTCCCATTTGGGTTTTTAACCAATCTTGTGCATCCAATAAGTTCATTTCTGTCATTGGATTAACATTTAGGTCATTTTCGTCCTCCCTAGGCTTATTCTTGTCCAATTAGGGTTTCCAACCAATCTTGTGCATCCAATAGGTGTGTTTGTGTCATTGGATGAACATTTAGGTCATTTTCGTCCTCCCTAAGCTTATTGTTGTCCAATTAGGGTTTTTAACCAATCTTGTGCATCCAATAAGTTCACTTGTGTCATTGGATTAACATTTAGGTCATTTTCGTCCTCCCTAGGCTTATTCTTGTCCAATTAGGGTTTCTAACCAATCTTGTGCATCCAATAGGTGTGTTTGTGTCATTGGATGAACATTTAGGTCATTTTCGTCCTCCCTAGGCTTATTCTTGTCCAATTAGGGTTTTTAACCAATCTTGTGCATCCAATAAGTTCATTTGTGTCATTGGGTGAACATTTTGGTCATTTTCGTCCTCCCAAGGCTTATTCTTGTCCAATTAGGGATTTTAACCAATCCTGTGCATCCAATAAGTTCATTTGTGTCATTGGGTGAACATTTAGGTCTTTTTCGTCCTTCCTAGGCTTATTCTTGTCCAATTAGGGTTTCTAACCAATCTTGTGCATCCAATAAGTTCATTTGTGTCATTGGATGAACATTTAGGTCATTTTCGTCCTCCCTAGGCTTATTCTTGTCCAATTAGGGTTTTAAGCAATCTTGTGCATCCAATAAGTTCATTTGTGTCATTGGATGAACATTTAGGTCATTTTTCGTCTTCCCTAGGCTTATTCTTGTCCAATTAGGCTTTTTAACCAATCTTGTGCATCCAATAAGTTCATTTGTGTCATTGGATGAACATTTAGGTCATTTTCGTCCTCCCAAGGCTTATTCTTGTCCAATTAGGGTTTTTAACCAATCTTGTGCATCCAATAAGTTCATTTGTGTCATTGGATGAACATTTAGGTCATTTTCGTCCTCCCTAGGCTTATTCTTGTCCAATTAGGGTTTTTAAGCAATCTTGTGCATGGAATAAGTTCATTTGTGTCATTGGATGAACATTTAGGTCATTTTCGTCCTCTCTAGGCTTATTCTTGTCCAATTAAGGTTTCTAACCAATCTTGTGCATCCAATAGGTGTGTTTGTGTCATTGGATGAACTTTTAGGTCATTTTCGTCCTCCCTAGTCTTATTCTTTTCCAATTAGGGTTTTAAGCAATCTTGTGCATCCAATAAGTTCATTTGTGTCATTGGATTAACATTTAGGACATTTTCGTCCTTCCTAGGCTTATTTTTGTGCAATTAGGGTTTTTAACCAATCTTGTGCATCCAATAGGTGTGTTTGTGTCATTAGATTAACATTTAGGTCATTTTCATCCTCCCGAGGTTTATTGTTGTCCAATTAGGGTGTTTAACCAATCATGTGTATCCAATAGGTGTTTTTGTGTCATTAGATGAACATTTAGGTCATTTTTGTCCTCCCTAGTATTATTCTTGTCCAATTACGGTTTTAGGCAATCTTGTGCATCCAATAATTTCATTTGTGTCATTGGATTAACATTTAAGTCATGTTCGTCCTCCCTAGGCTTAGTTTTGTCCAATTAGGGTTACTAATGAATCTTGTGCACCCAATAGGTGTGTTTGTGTCATTGGATGAACATTTAGGTCATTTTCGTCCTCCCAAGGCTTATTCATGTCCAATTAGGGTTTTTAACGAATCTTGTGCATCCAATATGTGTGTTTGTGTCATTTGATGAACATTTAGGTCATTTTCGTCCTCTCTAGGCTTATTCTTGTCCAATTAGGGTTTTTAACCAATCTTGTGCATCCAAAAGGTGTGTTTGTGTCATTGGATGAACATTTAGGTCATTTTCGTCCTCCCTAGTCTTATTCTAGTCCAATTAGGGTTTTAAGCATTCTTGTGCAATCAATGTGTGTGTTTGTGTCATTGGATGCACATTTAGGTCATTTTCGTCCTCCCTAGGCTTATTCTTGTCCAATTAGGGTTTTTAACCAATCTTGTGCATCCAATAAGTTCATTTGTGTCATTGGATGAACATTTAGGTCATTTTCGTCCTCCCTAGGCTTATTCTTGTCCAATAAGGGTTTTTAACCAATCTTGTGCATCCAATAAGTTCATTTGTGTCATTTGACGAACATTTAGGTCATTTTCGTCCACCCTAGGTTTATTCTTGTCCAATTAGGGTTTTTAACCAATCTTGTGCATCCTATAAGTTCATTTGTGTCATTGGATGAACATTTAGGTCATTTTCGTCCTCCCTAGGCTTATTCTTGTCCAATTAAGGTTTCTAACCAATCTTGTGCATCCAATAGGTGTGTTTGTGTCATTGGATGAACATTTAGGTTATTTTCGTCCTCCCTAGGCTTATTCTTGTCCAATTAGGGTTTTTAACCAATCTTGTGCATCCAATAAGTTCATTTTGTCATTGGATTAACATTTAGGTCATTTTCGTCCTCCCTAGGCTTATTCTTGTCCAATTAGGGTTTTTAACCAATCTTGTGCATCCAATAAGTTCATTTGTGTCATTGGATGAACATTTAGGTCATTTTCGTCCTCCCTAGGCTTATTCTTGTCCAATTAGGGTTTTTAACCAATCTTGTGCATCCAATAAGTTCATTTGTGTCATTGGATGAATATTTAGGTCATTTTCGTCCTCCCTAGGCTTATTCTTATCTAATTAGGGTTTTTAACCAATCTTGTGCATCCAATAAGTTCATTTGTGTCATTGGATGAACAATTAGGTCATTTTCGTCCTCCCTAGGCTTATTCTTGTCCAATTAGGGTTTTTAACCAATCTTGTGCATCCAATATGTTCATTTGTGTCATTGGATGAACATTTAGGTCATTTTCGTCCTCCCTAGGCTTATTCTTGTCCAATTAGGGTTTTTAACCAATCATGTGCATCCAATAAGTTCATTTGTTTCATTGGATGAACACTTAGGTCATTTTCGTCCACCCTAGGCTTATTCTTGTCCAATTAGGGTTTTTAACCAATCTTATGCATCCAATAAGTTCATTTGTGTCATTGGATGAACATTTAGGTCATTTTCGTCCTCCCTAGGCTTATTCTTGTCTAATTAGGGTTTTTAACCAATCTTGTGCATCCAATAAGTTCATTTGTGTCATTGGATTAACATTTAGGTCATTTTCGTCCTCCCTAGGCATATTCTTGTGCAATTAGGGTTTTTAACCAATCTTGTGCATCCAATAGGTGTGTTTGTGTCATTGGAAGATCAATTAGGTTATTTTCGTCCTCCCTCGGGATATTCTTGTCCAATTAGGGTTTTTAACCAATCTTGTGCATCCAATAGGTGTGTTTGTGTCATTGGATGATCAATTAGGTCATTTTCGTCCTCCCAAGGCATATTCTTGTCCAATTAGGGTTTTTAACGAATCTTGTGCATCCAATTGGTGTGTTTGTGTCATTGGATGATCAATTAGGTCATTTTCGTCCTCCCTAGGCTTATTCTTGTCCAATTAGGGTTTTTAACCAATCTTGTGCATCCAATAAGTTGGGTTGTGTCATTGGATTAACATTTAGGCCATTTCCGTCCTCCCTAGGCTTATTCTTGTCCAATTAGGGTTTTTAACTAATCTTGTGCATCCAATAGGTGTGTTTATGTCATTGGATGATCAATTAGGTCATTTTCGTCCTCCATAGGCATATTCTTGTCCAATTAGGGTTTTTAACCAATCTTGTGCATCCAATAGGTGTGTTTGTGTCATTGGATGATCAATTAGGTCATTTTCGTCCTCCCTAGGCATATTCTTGTCCAATTAGGGTTTTTAACCAATCTTGTGCATCCAATAGGTGTGTTTGTGTCATTGGATGATCAATTAGGTCATTTACGTCCTCCCTAGGCTTATTCTTTTTCAATTAGGGTTTTTATCCAATCTTGTGCATCCAATAGGTGTGTTTGTGTCTTTGGATGATCAATTAGGTCATTTTTGTCCTTCGTAGGCTTATTCTTGTCCAATTAGGGGTTTTAACCAATCTTGTGCATCCGATAAGTTTGTTTGTGTCATTAAATTAATATTTAGGTCATTTTCGTCCTCCCTAAGCATATTCTTGTCCAATTATGGTTTTTAGCCAATCTTGTGCATCCAATAGGTGTGTTTGTGTCATTGGATGATCAATTAGGTCATTTTCGTCCTCCCTATGCTTATTCTTGTCCAATTAAGGTTTTTAACCAATCTTGTGCATCCAATAAGTTGAGTTGTGTCATTGGATTAACATTTAGGTCATTTTCGTCCTCCCTAGGCTTATTCTTGTCCAATTAGGGTTTTTAACCAATCTTGTGCATCCAATAGGTGTGTTTGTGTCATTGGATGATCAATTAGGTCATTTTCGTCCTCCCTAGGCTTATTCTTGTCCAATTAGGGTTTTTAACCAATCTTGGGCATCCAATAGGTGTGTTTGTGTCATTGGATGATCAATTAGGTCATTTTCGTCCTCCCTAGACTTATTCTTGTCAAATTAGGGTTTTTAACCAATCTTGTGCATCCAATAACTTTGCTTGTGTCATTGAATTAATATTTAGGTCATTTTCGTCCTCCCTAGGCATATTCTTGTCCAATTAGGGTTTTTAACCAATCTTGTGCATCCAATAAGTTCATTTGTGTCATTGGATGATCAATTAGGTAATTTTCGTCCTCCCTAGGCTTATTCTTGTCCAATTAGGGATTTTAACCAATCTTGTGCATCCAATAGGTGTGTTTGTGTCATTGGATGATCAATTAGGTCATTTTCATCCTACCTAGACTTATTCTTGTCAAATTAGGGTTTTTAATCAATCTTGTGCGTCCAATAAGTTCATTTGTGTCATTGGATTAACATTTAGGTCATTTTCGTCCTCCCTAGACATATTCTTGTCCAATTAGGGTTTTTAACCAATCTTGTGCATCTAATAACTTTGTTTGTGTCATTGAATTAATATTTAGGTCATTTTCGTCCTCCCTAGGCATATTCTTGTCCAATTAGGGTTTTTAACCAATCTTGTGCATCCAATAGGTGTGTTTGTGTCATTGGATGATCAATTAGGTCATTTTCGTCCTCCCTAGGCATATTCTTGTCCAATTAGGGTTTTTAACCAATCTTGTGCATCCAATAGGTGTGTTTATGTCATTGGATGATCATTTAGGTCATTTTCGTCCTCCCTAGGCATATTCTTATCCAATTAGGGTTTTTAACCAATCTTGTGCATCCAATAGGTGTGTTTGTGTCATTGGATGATCAATTAGGTCTTTTCGTCCTCTTTATGCTTATTCTTGTTCAATTAGGGTTTTTAACCAATCTTGTGCATCCAATAACTTTGTTTGTGTCATTGAATTAATATTTAGGTCATTTTCATCCTCCCTAGGCATATTCTTGTCCAATTAGGGTTTTTAACCAATCTTGTGCATCCAATAGGTGTGTTTGTGTCATTGGATGATCAATTAGGTCATTTTCGTCCTCCCTAGGCATATTCTTGTCCAATTAGGGTTTTTAACCAATCTTGTGCATCCAATAGGTGTGTTTGTGTCATTGGATGATCAATTAGGTCATTTTCGTCCTCCCTAGGCATATTCTTGTCCAATTAGGGTTTTTAACCAATCTTGTGCATCCAATAGGTGTGTTTGTGTCATTGGATGATCAATTGGGTTATTTTCGTCCTCCCTAGGCTTATTCTTGTCCAATTAGGGTTTTTAACTAATCTTGTGCATCCAATAAGTTCATTTGTGTCATTGGATGATCAATTAGGTCATTTTCGTCCTCCCTAGGCATATTCTTGTCCAATTAGGGTTTTTAACCAATCTTGTGCATCCTATAGGTGTGTTTGTGTCATTAAATGATCAATTAGGTCATTTTCGTCCTCCCTAGGCTTATTCTTGTCCAATTAGGGTTTTTAACCAATCTTGTGCATCCAATAAGTTGAGTTTTGTCATTAGACTAACATTTAGGTCATTTTCGTCCTGCCTAGGCTTATTCTTGTCCAATTAGGGTTTTTAATCAATCTTGTGCATCCAATAAGTTCATTTGTGTCATTGGATTAACATTTAGGTCATTTTCGTCCTCCCTAGGCATATTCTTGTCCAATTAGAGTTTTAGACCAATCTTGTGCATCCAATAGGTGTGTTTCTGTCATTGGATGATCAATTAGGTTATTTTCGTCCTCCCTAGGCTTATTCTTGTCCAATTAGGGTTTTTAACTAATCTTGTGCATCCAATAAGTTCATTTGTGTCATTGGATGATCAATTAGGTTGTTTTCATCCTCCCTAGGCATATTCTTGTCCAATTAGGGTTTTTAACCAATCTTGTGCATCCAATAGGTGTGTTTGTGTCATTGGATGATCAATTAGGTCATTTTCGTCCTCCCTAGGCATATTCTTGTCCAATTAGGGTTTTTAACCAATCTTGTGCATCCAATAGGTGTGTTTGTGTCATTGGATGATCAATTAGGTCATTTTCGTCCTCCCTAGGCATATTCTTGTCCAATTAGGGTTTTTAACGAATCTTGTGCATCCAATTGTTATGTTTGTGTCGTTGGATGATCAATTAGGTCATTTTCGTCCTCCCTAGGCTTATTCTTGTTAAATTAGGGTTTTTAACCAATCTTGTGCATCCAATAGGTGTGTTTGTGTCATTGGATGATCAATTAGGTCATTTTCGTCCTCCCTAGGCTTATTCTTGCCCAATAAAGGTTTTTAACCAATCTTGTGCATCCAATAAGTTGAGTTGTGTCATTGGATTAACATTTAGGTCATTTTCGTCCTCCCTAGGCTTATTTTGTCCGATTAGGGTATTTAACCAATCTTGTGCATCCAATAAGTTCATTTGTGTCATTGGATTAACATTTAGGTCATTTTCGTCCTCCCTAGGCATATTCTTGTCCAATTAGAGTTTTAGAACAATCTTGTGCATCCAATAGGTGTGTTTGTGTCATTGGATGATCAATTAGGTTATTTTCGTCCTCCCTAGGCTTATTCTTGTCCAATTAGGGTTTTTAACTAATCTTGTGCATCCAATAAGTTCATTTGTGTCATTGGATGATCAATTAGGTCATTTTCGTCCTCTCTAGACATATTCTTGTCCAATTAGGGTTTTTAACCAATCTTGTGCATCCAATAGGTGTGTTTGTGTCATTGGATGATCAATTAGGTCATTTTCGGCCTCCCTAGGCTTATTCTTGTCCAATTAGGGTTTTTAACCAATCTTGTGCATCCAATAGGTGTGTTTGTGTCATTGGATGATCAATTAGGTCATTTTCGTCCTCTCTAGGCATATTCTTGTCCAATTAGGGTTTTTAACCAATCTTGTGAGTCCAATAGGTGTGTTTGTGTCATTGGATGATCAATTAGGTCATTTTCGTCCTCCCTAGGCATATTCTTGTCCAATTAGGGTTTTTAACCAATCTTGTGCATCCAATAGGTGTGTTTGTGTCATTGGATGATCAATTAGGTCATTTTCGTCCTCCCTAGACTTATTCTTGTCCAATTAGGGTTTTTAACCAATATTGTACATCTAATAAGTTCATTTGTGTCATTGGATTAACATTTAGGTGATTTTCGTCCTCCCTAGGCATATTCTTGTCCAATTAGAGTTTTTAACCCATCTTGTGCATCCAATAGGTGTGTTTGTGTCATTGGATGATCAATTAGGTCACTTTCGTCCTCCCTAGGCTTATTCTTGTCCAATTAGTGTTTTTAACCGATCTTGTGCATCCAATAGGTGTGTTTGTGTCATTGGATGATCAATTAGGTCATTTTCGTCCTCCCTAGGCATATTCTTGTCCAATTAGGGTTTTTAACCAATCTTGTGCATCCAATAGGTGTGTTTGTGTCATTGGATGATCAATTAGGTCATTTTCGTCCTCCCTAGGCATATTCTTGTCCAATTAGGGTTTTTAACCAATCTTGTGCATCCAATAGGTGTGTTTGTGTCATTGGATGATCAATTAGGTTATTTTCGTCCTCCCTAAGCATATTCTTGTCCAATTAGGCTTTTTAACTAATCTTGTGCATCCAATACGTTCATTTGTGTCATTGGATGATCAATTAGGTCATTTTCGTCCTCCCTAGGCATATTCTTGTCCAATTAGGGTTTTTAACCAATCTTGTGCATCCAATAGGTGTGTTTGTGTCATTGGATGATCAATTAGGTCATTTTCGTCCTCCCTAGGCTTATTCTTGTCCCATTAGGGTTTTTAACCGATCTTGTGCATCCAATAGGTGTGTTTGTGTCATTGGATGATTAATTTGGTCATTTTCGTCCTCCCTAGGCAAATTCTTGTCCAATTAGGGTTTTTAACCAATCTTGTGCATCCAATAGGTGTGTTTGTGTCATTGGATGATCAATTAGGTTATTTTCGTCCTCCCTAGGCATATTCTTGTCCAATTAGGGTTTTTAACTAATCTTGTGCATCCAATACGTTCATTTGTGTAATTGGATGATCAATTAGGTCATTTTCGTCCTCCCTAGGCACATTCTTGTCCAATTAGGGTTTTAAAGCAATCTTGTGCATCCAATAGGTGTGTTTGTGTCATTGGATGATCAATTAGGTCATTTTCGTCCTCCCTAGGCATATTCTTGTCCAATTAGGGTTTTTAACCAATCTTGTGCATCCAATAGGTGTGTTTGTGTCATTGGATGATCAATTAGGTCCTTTTCGTCCTCCCTAGGCATATTCTTGTCCAATTAGGGTTTTTAACCAATCTTGTGCATCCAATAGGTGTGTTTGTGTCATTGGATGATCAATTAGGTTATTTTCGTCCTCCCTAGGCATATTCTTGTCTAATTAGGGTTTTTAACTAATCTTGTGCATCCAATACGTTCATTTGTGTCATCGGATAATCAATTAGGTCATTTTCGTCCTCCCTAGGCATATTCTTGTCCAATTAGGGTTTTAAACCAATCTTGTGCATCCAATAGGTGTGTTTGTGTCATTGGATGATCAATTAGGTCATTTTCGTCCTCCCTAGGCATATTCTTGTCCAATTAGGGTTTTTAACCAATCTTGTGCATCCAATAGGTGTGTTTGTGTCATTGGATGATCATTTAGGTCATTTTCATCCTCCCTAGGCTTATTCTTGTCCAATTAGGGTTTTTAACCAATCTTGTGCATCCAATAGGTGTGTTTGTGTCATTGGATGAACATTTAGGTCATTTTCGTCCTCCCTAGGCTTATTCTTGTCCAATTAGGGTTTTTAACCAATCTTGTGCATCCAATAGGTGTATTTGTGTCATTGGATGAACATTTATGTCATTTTCGTCCTCCCTAGGCTTATTCTTGTCCAATTAGGGTTTTTAACCAATCTTGTGCATCCAATAGGTGTGTTTGTGTCATTGGATGAACATTTAGGTCATTTTTGTCCTCCCTAGGCTTATTCTTGTCCAATTTGGGTTTTTAACCAATCTTGTGCATCCAATAAGTTCATTTGTGTCATTGGATGAATAGTTAGGTCATTTTCGTCCTCCCTAGGCTTATTCTTGTCCAATTAGGGTTTCTAACCAATCTTGTGCATCCAATAGGTGTGTTTGTGTCATTGGATGAACATTTAGGTCATTTTCGTCCTCCCTAGGCTTATTCTTGTCCAATTAGGGTTTTTAACCAATCTTGTGCATCCAATAAGTTCATTCGTGTCATTGGATTAACATTTAGGTCATTTTCGTCCTCCCTAAGCTTAGTCTTGTCCAATTAGGGTTTCTAACCAATCTTGTGCATTCAATAGGTGTTTTTGTGTCATTGGATGAACATTTAGGTCATTTTCGTCCTCCCTATGCTTATTCTTGTCGAATTAGGGTTTTTAACCAATCTTGTGCATCTAATGAGTTCAATTGTGTCATTGGATGAACATTTAGGTCATTTTCGTCCTCTCTAGGCTTATTCTTGTCCAATTAGGGTTTCTAACCAATCTTGTGCATCCAATAGGTGTGTTTGTGTCATTGGATGAACATTTAGGTCATTTTCGTCCTCCCTATGCTTATTCTTGTACAATTAGGGTTTTTAACCAATCTTGTGCATCCAATAGGTGTGTTTGTGTCATTGGATAAACATTTAGGTCATTTTCGTCCTCCCTAGGCTTATTCTTGTCCAATTTGGGTTTTTAACCAATCTTGTACATCCAATAAGTTCATTTGTGTCTTTGGGTGAACATTTAGGTCATTTTCGTCCTCCCTAGGCTTATTCTTGTTCAATTAGGGTTTCTAACCATTCTTGTGCATCCAATAGGTGTGTTTGTGTCATTGGATGAACATTTAGGTCATTTTCATCCTCCCTAGGCTTATTCTTGTCCAATTAGGGTTTCTAACCAATCTTGTGCATCCAATAGGTGTGTTTGTGTCATTGGATGAACATTTAGGTCATTTTTGTCCTCCCTAGGCTTATTCTTGTCCAATTTGGGTTTTTAACCAATCTTGTGCATCCAATAAGTTCATTTCTGTCATTGGATGAACATTTAGGTCATTTTCGTCCTCCCTATGCTTATTCTTGTACAATTAGGGTTTTTAACCAATCTTGTGCATCCAATAGGTGTGTTTGTGTCATTGGATGAACATTTAGGTCATTTTCGTCCTCCCTAGGCTTATTCTTGTCCAATTAGGGTTTTTAACCAATCTTGTGCATCCAATAAGTTCATTTGTGTCATTGGGTGAACATTTAGGTCATTTTCATCCTCCCTAGGCTTATTCTTGTCCAATTAGGGTTTTTAACCAATGTTGTGCATCCAATAAGTTCACTTGTGTCATTGGATGAACATTTAGGTCATTTTCGTCCTCCCTAGGCATATTGTTGTCCAATTAGGGTTTCTAACCAATCTTGTGCATCCAATAGGTGTGTTTGTGTCATTTGATGAACATTTAGGTCATTTTCGTCCTCCCTAGGCTTATTCTTGTCCAATTAGGGTTTTTAACCAATCTTGTGCATCCAATATGTTTATTTGTGTCATTGGATGAACATTTAGGTCATTTTCGTCCTCCCTAGGCTTATTCTTGTCCAATTAGGGTTTCTAACGAATCTTGTGCATCCAATAGGTGTGTTTAGTCATTTGGTGAACATTTAGGTCATTTTCGTCCTCCCTAGGCTTATTCTTGTCCAATTAGGGTTTTTAACCAATCTTGTGCATCCAATATGTTCATTTGTGTCATTGGATGAACATTTAGGTCATTTTTGTCCTCCCTAGGCTTATTCTTGTCCAATTAGGGTTTTTAACCAATCTTGTGCATCCAATATGTTCATTTGTGTCATTGGATGAACATTTAGGTCATTTTCGTCCTCCCTAGGCTTATTCTTGTCCAATTAGGGTTTCTAAACAATCTTGTGCATCCAATAGGTGTGTTTGTGTCATTGGATGAACATTTAGGTCATTTTCGTCCTCCCTAGGCTTATTCTTGTCCAATTAGGGTTTTAAACCAATGTTGTGCATCCAATAAGTTCACTTGTGTCATTGGATTAACATTTAGGTCATTTTCGTCCTCCCTAGGCTTATTCTTGTCCAATTAGGGTTTCTAAACAATCTTGTGCATCCAATAGGTGTGTTTTTGTCATTGGATGAACATTTAGGTCATTTTCGTCCTCCCTATGCTTATTCTTTTCCAATTAGGGTTTTTAACCAATCTTGCGGATCCAATAAGTTCACTTGTGTCATTGGATTAACATTTTGGTCATTTTCGTCCTCCCTATGCTTATTCTTTTCCAATTATGGTTTCTAACCAATCTTGGGCATCCAATAGGTGTGTTTGTGTCATTGGATTAACATTTAGGTCATTTTCGTCCTCCCTAGGCTTATTCTTGTCCAATTAGGGTTTTTAACCAATCTTGTGCATCCAATAAGTTCAATTGTGTCATTGGATGAACATTTAGGTCATTTTCGTCCTCCCTAGGCTTATTCTTGTCCAATTAGGGTTTCTAACCAATCTTGTGCATCCAATAGGTGTGTTTAGTCATTTGGTGAACATTTAGGTCATTTTCGTCCTCCCAAGGCTTATTCTTGTCCAATTAGGGTTTCTAAACAATCTTGTGCATCCAATAGGTGTGTTTGTGTCATTGGATGAACATTTAGGTCATTTTCGTCCTCCCAAGGCTTATTCTTGTCCAATTAGGGTTTCTAAACAATCTTGTGCATTCAATAGGTGTGTTTGTGTCATTGGATGAACATTTAGGTCATTTTCGTCCTCCTTAGGCTTATTCTTGTCCATTTAGGGTTTTTAACCAATCTTGTGCATCCAATAAGTTCAATTGTGTCATTGGATGAACATTTAGGTCATTTTCGTCCTCCCTAGGCTTATTCTTGTCCAATTAGGGTTTCTAACCAATCTTGTGCATCCAATAGGTGTGTTTAGTCATTTGGTGAACATTTAGGTCATTTTCGTCCTCCCTAGGCTTATTCTTGTCCAATTAGGGTTTTTAACCAATCTTGTGCATCCAATATGTTCATTTGTGTCATTGGATGAACATTTAGGTCATTTTCGTCCTCCCAAGGCTTATTCTTGTTCAATTAGGGTTTTTAACCAATCTTGTGCATCCAACATGTTCATTTGTGTCATTGGATGAACATTTAGGTCATTTTCGTCCTCCCTAGGCTTATTCTTGTCCAATTAGGGTTTCTAAACAATCTTGTGCATCCAATAGGTGTGTTTGTGTCATTGGATGAACATTTAGGTCATTTTCGTCATCCCTAAGCTTATTCTTGTCGAAATAGGGTTTCTAAACAATCTTGTGCATTCAATAGGTGTGTTTGTGTCATTGGATGAACATTTAGGTCATTTTCGTCCTCCCTATGCTTATTCTTGTCCAATTAGGGTTTCTAAACAATCTTGTGCATCCAATAGGTGTGTTTGTGTCATTGGATGAACATTTAGGTCATTTTCGTCCTCCCTAAGCTTATTCTTGTCCAAATAGGGTTTCTAAACAATCTTGTGCATTCAATAGGTGTGTTTGTGTCATTCGATGAACATTTAGGTCATTTTCGTCCTTCCTAGGCTTATTCTTGTCCAATTAGGGTTTCTAACCAATCTTGTGCATCCAATAGGTGTGTTTGTGTCATTGGATGAACATTTAGGTCATTTTCGTCCTCCCTAGGCTTATTCTTGTCCAATTAGGGTTTTTAACCAATCTTGTGCATCCAATAAGTTCATTTGTGTCATTGGGTGAACATTTAGGTCATTTTCGTCCTCCCCAGGCTTATTCTTGTCCAATTAGGGTTTCTAACCAATCTTGTGCATCCAATAGGTGTGTTTAGTCATTTGATGAACATTTAGGTTATTTTCGTCCTCCCTAGGCTTATTCTTGTCCAATTAGGAGTTTTAACCAATCTTGTGCATCCAATAAGTTCATTTGTGTCATTGGATGAACATTTAGGTCATTTTCGTCCTCCCTAGGCTTATTCTTGTCTAATTAGGGTTTTTAACCAATCTTGTGCATCCAATAGGTGTGTTTGTGTCATTGGATGAACATTTAGGTCATTTTCGTCCTCCCTAGGCTTATTCTTGTCCAATTAGGGTTTTTAACCAATCTTGTGCATCCAATAAGTTCATTTGTGTCATTGGATTAACATTTAGGTCATTTTCGTCCTTCCTAGGCTTATTCTTGTCCAATTAGGGTTTCTAACCAATCTTGTGCATCCAATAGGTGTGTTTGTGTCATTGGATGAACATTTAGGTCATTTTCGTCCTCATTAGTCTTATTCTTGTCCAATTAGGGTTTTAACCAATCTTGTGCATCCAATAAGTTCATTTGTGTCATTGGATGAATAGTTAAGTAATTTTCGTCCTCCCTAGGCTTATTCATGTCCAATTTGGGTTTTTAACCAATCTTGTGCATCCAATAGGTGTGTTTGTGTCATTGGATGAACATTTAGGTCATTTTCGTCCTCCCTAGGCTTATTCTTGTCCAATTAGGGTTTTTAACCAATCTTGTGCATCCAATAAGTTCATTTGTGTCATTGGATTAACATTTAGGTCATTTTCGTCCTTCCTAGGCTTATTCTTGTCCAATTAGGGTTTCTAACCAATCTTGTGCATCCAATAGGTGTGTTTGTGTCATTGGATGAACATTTCGGTCATTTTCGTCCTCCCTAGGCTTATTCTTGTCCAATTAGGGTTTTTAACCAATCTTGTGCATCCAATAAGTTCATTTGTGTCATTGGATGAACATTTAGGTCATTTTCGTCCTCCCTAGGCTTATTCTTGTCCAATTAGGGTTTTTAACCAATCTTGTGCATCCAACAAGTTCATTTGTGTCATTGGGTGAATATTTAGGTCATTTTCGTCCTCCCTAGGCTTCTTCTTGTCCAATTAGGGTTTCTAACCAATCTTGTGCATCCAATAGGTGTGTTTAGTCATTTGATGAACATTTAGGTTATTTTCGTCCTCCCTAGGCTTATTCTTGTCCAATTAGGGTTTTTAACCAATCTTGTTCATCCAATAAGTTCATTTGTGTCATTGGATTAACATTTAGGTCATTTTCGTCCTCCCTACGCTTATTCTTGTCCAATTAGGGTTTCTAACCAATCTTGTGCATCCAATAGGTGTGTTTGTGTCATTGGATGAACATTTAGGTCATTTTCGTCCTCCCTAGGCTTATTCTTGTCCAATTAGGGTTTTTAACCAATCTTGTGCATCCAATAAGTTCATTTGTGTCATTGGGTGAACATTTAGGTCATTTTCGTCCTTCCTAGGCTCATTCTTGTGCAATTAGGGTTTCTAACCAATCTTGTGCATCCAATAGGTGTGTTTAGTCATTTGATGAACATTTAGTTTATTTTCGTCCTCCCTAGGCTTATTCTTGTCCAATTAGGGTTTTTAACCAATCTTGTGCATCCAATAAGTTCATTTGTGTCATTGGATTAACATTTAGGTCATTTTCGTCCTCCCTAGGCTTATTCTTGTCCAATAAGGGTTTCTAACCAATCTTGTGCATCCAATAGGTGTGTTTGTGTCATTGGATGAACATTTAGGTCATTTTGGTCCTCCCTAGCTTATTCTTGTCCAATTAGGGTTTTTAACCAATCTTGTGTATCCAATAAGTTCATTTGTGTCATTGGATGAACATTTAGGTCATTTTCGTCCTCCCAAGGCTTATTCTTGTCCAATTAGGGTTTCTAACCAATCTTGTGCATCCAATAGGTGTGTTTGTGTCATTGGATGAACATTTAGTTTATTTTCGTCCTCCCTAGGCTTATTCTTGTCCAATTAGGGTTTTTAACCAATCTTGTGCATCCAATAAGTTCATTTGTGTCATTGGATGAACATTTAGGTCATTTTCATCCTCCCTAGGCTTATTCTTGTCCAATTAGGGTTTTTAACCAATCTTGTGCATCAAATAGATGTGTTTGTGTCATTGGATGAACATTTAGGTCATTTTCGTCCTCCCTAGGCTTATTTTTGTCCAATTAGGGTTTTTAACCAATCTTGTGCATCCAATAAGTTCATTTGTGTCATTGGGTGAACATTTAGGTCATTTTCGTCCTTCCTAGGCTCATTCTTGTGCAATTAGGGTTTCTAACCAATCTTGTGCATCCAATAGGTGTGTTTAGTCATTTGATGAGCATTTAGGTTATTTTCGTCCTCCCTAGGCTTATTCTTGTCCAATTAGGGTTTTTAACCAATCTTGTGCATCCAATAAGTTCATTTGTGTCATTGGATGAACATTTAGGTCATTTTCGTCCTCCCAAGGCTTATTCTTGTCCAATTAAGGTTTCTAACCAATCTTGTGCATCCAATAGGTGTGTTTGTGTCATTTGATGAACATTTAGGTCATTTTCGTCCTCCCTATGCTTATTCTTGTGCAATTAGGGTTTTTAACGAATCTTGTGCATCCAATAGGTGTGTTTGTGTCATTGGATGAACATTTAGGTCATTTTCGTCCTCCCTAGGCTTATTCTTGTCCAATTAGGGTTTTTAACCAATCTTGTGCATCCAATAAGTTCATTTGTGTCATTGGATTAACATTTAGGTCATTTTCGTCCTCCCTAGGCTTATTCTTGTCCAATTAGTGTTTCTAACCAATCTTGTGCATCCAATAGGTGTGTTTGTGTCATTGGATTAACATTTAGGTCATTTTCGTCCTTCCTTCGCTTATTCTTGTCCAATTAGGGTTTTTAACCAATCTTGTGCATCCAATAAGTTCATTTGTGTCATTGGATGAACATTAAGGTCATTTTCGTCCTCCCTATGCTTATTCTTGTCCAATTAGGGTTTCTAACCAATCTTGTGCATCCAATAGGTGTGTTTGTGTCATTGGATGAACATTTAGGTCATTTTCGTCCTCCCTAGGCTTATTCTTGTCCAATTAGGGTTTTTAACCAATCTTGTGCATCCAATAAGTTCATTTGTGTCATTGGATTAACTATTAGGTCATTTTCATCCTCCCTAGGCTTATTCTTGTCCAATTAGGGTTTTTAACCAATCTTGTGCATCCAATAGGTGTGTTTGTGTCATTGGATGAACATTTAGGTCATTTTCATCCTCCCTAGGCTTATTCTTGTCCAATTAGGGTTTCTAACCGATCTAGTGCATCCAATAGGTGTGTTTGTGTCATTGGATGAACATTTAGGTCATTTTCGTCCTCCCTAGGCTTATTCTTGTCCAATTAGGGTTTTTAACCAATCTTGTGCATCCAATAAGTTCATTTGTGTCATTGGATGAACATTTAGGTCATTTTCGTCCTCCCTAGGCTTATTCTTGTCCAATTAGGGTTTTTAACCAATCCTGTGCATCCAATAAGTTCATTAGTGTCATTGGATGAACATTTAGGTCATTTTCGTCCTCCCTAGGCTTATTCTTGTCCAATTAGGGTTTTTAACCAATCTTGTGCATCCAATAAGTTCATTTGTGTCATTGGATGAACATTTAGGTCATTTTTCGTCCTCCCTAGGCTTATTCTTGTCCAATTAGGGTTTTTAACCAATCTTGTGCATCCAATAGGTGTGTTTGTGTCATTGGATGAACATTTAGGTCATTTTCGTCCTCCCTAGGCTTATTCTTGTCCAATTAGGGTTTTTAACCAATCTTGTGCATCCAATAAGTTCATTTGTGTCATTGGATAAATATTTAGGTCATTTTCGTCAACCCTAGGCTTATTCTTGTCCAATTAGGGTTTTTAACCAATCTTGTGCATCCAATAGGTGTATTTGTGTCATTGGATGAACATTTAGGTCATTTTCGTCCTCCCTAGGCTTATTCTTGTCCAATTAGGGTTTTTAACCAATCTTGTGCATCCAATAGGTTTGTTTGTGTCATTGGATGAACATTTAGGTCATTTTCGTCCTTCCTAGGCTTATTCTTGTCCAATTAGTGTTTTTAACCAATCTTGTGCATCCAATAGGTGTGTTTGTGTCATTGGATGAACATTTAGGTCATTTTCGTCCTCCCTAGGCTTATTCTTGTCCAATTAGGGTTTTTAACCAATCTTGTGCATCCAATAAGTTCATTTGTGTCATTGGATAAACATTTAGGTCATTTTCGTCCACCTTAGGCTTATTCTTGTCCAATTAGGGTTTTTAACCAATCTTGTGCATCCAATAAGTTCATTTGTGTCATTGGATGAACATTTAGGTCATTTTCGTCCTCCCTAGGCTTATTCTTGTCCAATTAGGGTTTTTAACCAATCCTGTGCATCCAATAAGTTAATTTGTGTCATTGGATGAACATTTAGGTCATTTTCGTCCTCCCTAGGCTTATTCTTGTCCAATTAGGGTTTTCAACCAATCTTGTGCATCCAATAAGTTCATTTGTGTCATTGGATGAACATTTAGGTCATTTTCGTCCTCCCTAGTCTTATTCTTGTCCAATTAGGGTTTTTATGCAATCTTGTGCATCCAATAGGTGTGTTTGTGTCATTGGAGGAACATTTAGGTCATTTTCGTCCTCCCTAGGTTTATTCTTGTCCAATTAGGGTTTTTAACCAATCTTGTGCATCCAATAGGTGTGTTTGTGTCATTGGATGAACATTTAGGTCATTTTCGTCCTCCCTAGGCTTATTCTTGTCCAATTAGGGTTTTTAACCAATCTTGTGCATCCAATAAGTTCATTTGTGTCATTGGATGAACATTTAGGTCATTTTCGTCCTCCCTAGGCTTATTCTTGTCCAATTAGGGTTTTTAACCAACCTTGTGCATCCAATAAGTTCATTTGTGTCATTGGTTGAACATTTAGGTCATTTTCGTCCTCCCTAGGCTTATCCTTTTTCCAATTAGGGTTTTTAACCAACCTTGTGCATCCAATAAGTTCATTTGTGTCATTGGTGGAACATTTAGGTCATTTACGTCCTCCCTAGTCTTATTCTTGTCCAATTAGGGTTTTTATGCAATCTTGTGCATCCAATAGGTGTGTTTATGTCATTGGACGAACATTTAGGTCATTTTCGTCCTCCCTAGGCTTATTCTTGTCCAATTAGGGTTTTTATGCAATCTTGAGCATCCAATAGTTGTGTTTGTGTCATTGGACGAACATTTAGGTCATTTTCATCCTCCCTAGGCTTAATCTTGTCCAATTAGGGTTTTTAGCCAATCTTGTGCATCCAATAAGTTCATTTGTGTCATTAGATGTACATTTAGGTCATTTTTGTCCTCCCTAGGCTTATTCTTGTCCTATTAGGGTTTTTAACCAATCTTGTGCATCCAATAAGTTCATTTGTGTCATTGGATGAACATTTAGGTCATTTTCGTCCTCCCTAGGCTTATTCTTGTCCAATTAGGGTTTTTAACCAACCTTGTGCATCCAATATGTTCATTTGTGTCATTGGTTGAACATTTAAGTCATTTTCGTCCTCCCTATGCTTATTCTTGTCCAATTAGGGATTTTATCCAATCTTGTGCATCCAATAGGTGTGTTTGTGTCATTGGTGGAACATTTAGGTCATTTACGGCCTCCCTAGTCTTATTCTTGTCCAATTAGGGTTTTTAACCAATCTTGTGCATCCAATAAGTTCATTTGTGTCATTGGATGAACATTTAGGTCATTTTCATCCTCCCTAGGCTTATTCTTGTCCAATTAGGGTTTTTAACCAATCTTGTGCATCCAATAAGTTCATTTGTGTCATTGGATGAACATTTAGGTCATTTTCGTCCTCCCTAGGTCATTTTCGTCCTCAATTAGGGTTTTTAACGAATCTTGTGCATCCAATAAGTTCATTTGTGTCATTGGATGAACATTTAGGTCATGTTTTTCCTCCCTAGGCTTATTCTTGTCTAATTAGGATTTTTAACCAATCTTGTGCATCCAATAAGTTCATTTGTGTCATTGGATGAACATTTAGGTCATTTTCGTCCTCCGCAGTCTTATTCTTGTCCAATTAGGGTTTTAAGCAATCTTGTGCATCCAATATGTGTGTTTGTGTCATTGGACGAACACTTAGGTCATTTTCGTCCTCCCTAGGCTTATTCTTGTCCAATTAGGGTTTTTAACCAATCTTGTGCATCCAATAAGTTCATTTGTGTCATTGGATGAACATTTTGGTCATTTTCGTCCTCCCTAAGCTTATTCTTGTCCAATTAGGGTTTTCAACCAATCTTGTGCATCCAATAAGTTCATTTGTGTCATTGGATGAACATTTAGGTCATTTTCATCCTCTCTAGGCTTATTCTTGTCCAATTAGGGTTTTTAACCAATCTTGTGCATCCAATAAGTTCATTTGTGTCATTGGATGAACATTTAGGTCATTTTCGTCCTCCCTAGGCTTATTCTTGTCCAATTAGGGTTTTTAACCAATCTTGTGCATCCAATAAGTTCATTTGTGTCATTGGATGAACATTTAGGTCATTTTCGTCCTCCATAGTCTTATTCTTGTCTAATTAGGGTTTTAAGCAATCTTGTGCATCCAATATGTGTGTTTGTATCATTGGACGAACATTTAGGTCATTTTCGTCCTCCCTAGGCTTATTCTTGTCCAATTAGGGTTTTTAACCAATCTTGTGCATCCAATAAGTTCATTTGTGTCATTGGATGAACATTTAGGTCATTTTCATCCTCCCTAGGCTTATTCTTGTCCAATTAGGGTTTTTAACCAATCTTGTGCATCAAATAAGTTCATTTGTGTCATTGGATGAACATTTAGGTCATTTTTGTCCTCCCTAGGCTTATTCTTGTCCAATTAGGGATTTTATGCAATCTTGTGCATCCAATAGGTGTGTTTGTGTCATTGGACGAACATTTAGGTCATTTTCGTCCTCGCTAGGCTTAATCTTGTCCAATTAGGGTTTTTATGCAATCTTGTGCATCCAATAGGTGTGTTTGTGTCATTGGAGGAACATTTAGGTCATTTTCGTCCTCCCTAGTCTTATTCTTGTCCAATTAGGGTTTTTATGCAATCTTGTGCATCCAATAGGTGTGTTTGTGTCATTGGACGAACATTTAGGTCATTTTCGTCCTCCCTAGGCTTATTCGTGTCCAATTAGGGTTTTTAACCAATCTTGTGCTTCCAATAAGTTCATTTGTGTCATTGGATGAACATTTAGGTCATTTTCGTCCTCCCTAGGCTTATTCTTGTCCAATTAGGGTTTTTAACCAATCTTGTGCATCAAATAAGTTCATTTGTGTCATTGGATGAACATTTAGGTCATTTTCGTCCTCCCTAGGCTTATTCTTGTCCAATTAGGGATTTTATGCAATCTTGTGCATCCAACAGGTGTGTTTGTGTCATTGGACAAACATTTAGGTCATTTTCGTCCTCCGTAGGCTTATTCTTGTCCAATTATGGTTTTTAACCAATCTTGTGCATCCAATAAGTTCATTTGTGTCATTGGATGAACATTTAGGTCATTTTCGTCCTCCCTAGGCTTATTCTTGTCCAATTAGGGTTTTTAACGAATCTTGTGCATCCAATAGGTGTGTTTGTGTCATTGGATGAACATTTAGGTCATTTTCGTCCTCCCTATGCTTATTCTTGTACAATTAGGGTTTTTAACCAATCTTGTGCATCCAATAGGTGTGTTTGTGTCATTGGATGAACATTTAGGTCATTTTCGTCCTCCCTAGGCTTATTCTTGTCCAATTAGGGTTTTTAACCAATCTTGTGCATCCAATAAGTTCATTTGTGTCATTGGATTAACATTTAGGTCATTTTCGACCTCCCTACGCTTATTCTTGTCCAATTAGGGTTTCTAACCAATCTTGGGCATCCAATAGGTGTGTTTGTGTCATTGGATTAACATTTAGGTCATTTTCGTCCTCCCTAGGCTTATTCTTGTCCAATTAGGGTTTTTAACCAATCTTGTGCATCCAATAAGTTCATTTGTGTCATTGGATGAACATTTAGGTCATTTTCGTCCTCCCTAGGCTTATTCTTGCCCAATTAGTGTTTTTAACCAATCTTGTGCATCCAATAGGTGTGTTTGTGTCATTGGATGAACATTTAGGTCATTTTCGTCCTCCCTAGGCTTATTCTTGTCCAATTAGGGTTTTTAACCAATCTTGTGCATCCAATAAGTTCATTTGTGTCATTGGATGAACATTTAGGTCATTTTCGTCCTCCCTAGGCTTATTCTTGTCCAATTAGGGTTTTTAACCAATCTTGTGCATCCAATAAATGTGTTTGTGTTATTGGATGAACATTTAGGTCATTTTCGTCCTCCCTAGGCTTATTCTTGTCCAATTAGGGTTTCTAACCAATCTTGTGCATCCAATAGGTGTGTTTGTGTCATTGGATGAACATTTAGGTCATTTTCGTCCTCCCTAAGCTTATTCTTGTCCAATTAGGGTTTTTAACCAATCTTGTGCATCCAATAAGTTCAATTGTGTCATTGGATGAACATTTAGGTCATTTTCGTCCTTCCTAGGCTTATTCTTGTCCAATTAGGGTTTCTAAACAATCTTGTGCATCCAATAGGTGTGTTTGTGTCATTGGATGAACATTTAGGTCATTTTCGTCCTCCCTAGGCTTATTCTTGTCCAATTAGGGTTTTTAACCAATGTTGTGCATCCAATAAGTTCACTTGTGTCATTGGATTAACATTTAGGTCATTTTCGTCCTCCCTAGGCTTATTCTTGTCCAATTAGGGTTTCTAAACAATCTTGTGCATCCAATAGGTGTGTTTTTGTCATTGGATGAACATTTAGGTCATTTTCGTCCTCCCTATGCTTATTCTTTTCCAATTAGGGTTTTTAACCAATCTTGCGGATCCAACAAGTTCACTTGTGTCATTGGATTAACATTTTGGTCATTTTCGTCCTCCCTATGCTTATTCTTGTCCAATTATGGTTTCTAACCAATCTTGGGCATCCAATAGGTGTGTTTGTGTCATTGGATTAACATTTAGGTCATTTTCGTCCTCCCTAGGCTTATTCTTGTCCAATTAGGGTTTTTAACCAATCTTGTGCATCCAATAAGTTCAATTGTGTCATTGGATGAACATTTAGGTCATTTTCGTCCTCCCTAGGCTTATTCTTGTCCAATTAGGGTTTCTAACCAATCTTGTGCATCCAATAGGTGTGTTTAGTCATTTGGTGAACATTTAGGTCATTTTCGTCCTCCCTAGGCTTATTCTCGTCCAATTAGGGTTTTTAACCAATCTTGTGCATCCAATATGTTCATTTGTGTCATTGGATGAACATTTAGGTCATTTTCGTCCTCCCTAGGCTTATCCTTGTCCAATTAGGGTTTTTAACCAATCTTGTGCATCCAATAGGTGTGTTTGTGTCATTGGATGAACATTTAGGTCATTTTCGTCCTCCCTAGGCTTATTCTTGTCCAATTAGGGTTTTTAACCAATGTTGTGCATCCAATAAGTTCACTTGTGTCATTGGATTAACATTTAGGTCATTTTCGTCCTCCCTAGGCTTATTCTTGTCCAATTAGGGTTTCTAACCAATCTTGTGCATCCAATAGGTGTGTTTTTGTCATTGGATGAACATTTAGGTCATTTTCGTCCTCCTTATGCTTATTCTTTTCCAATTAGGGTTTTTAACCAATCTTGCGGATCCAATAAGTTCACTTGTGTCATTGGATTAACATTTTGGTCATTTTCGTCCTCCCTATGCTTATTCTTGTCCAATTATGGTTTCTAACCAATCTTGGGCATCCAATAGGTGTGTTTGTGTCATTGGATTAACATTTAGGTCATTTTTGTCCTCCCTAGGCTTATTCTTGTCCAATTAGGGTTTTTAACCAATCTTGTGCATCCAATAAGTTCAATTGTGTCATTGGATGAACATTTAGGTCATTTTCGTCCTCCCTAGGCTTATTCTTGTCCAATTAGGGTTTCTAAACAATCTTGTGCATCCAATAGGTGTGTTTGTGTCATTGGATGAACATTTAGGTCATTTTCGTCCTCCCTAATCTTATTCTTGTCCAATTAGGGTTTCTAAACAATCTTGTGCATTCAATAAGTGTGTTTGTGTCATTGGGTGAACATTTAGGTCATTTTCGTCCTCCCTAGGCTTATTCTTGTCCAATTAGAGTTTCTAACCAATCTTGTGCATCCAATAGGTGTGTTTAGTCATTTGATGAACATTTAGGTCATTTTCGTCCTCCCTAGGCTTATTCTTGTCCAATTAGAGTTTCTAACCAATCTTGTGCATCCAATAAGTTCATTTGTGTCATTGGATTAACATTTAGGTCATTTTCATCCTCCCTAGGCTTATTCTTGTCCAATTAGGGTTTTTAACCAATCTTTTGCATCCAATAAGTTCAATTGTGTCATTGGATGAACATTTAGGTCATGTTCGTCCTCCCTAGGCTTATTCTTGTCCAATTAGGGTTTTTAACCAATCTTGTGCATCCAATAAGTTCATTTGTGTCATTGGATTAACATTTAGGTCATTTTCGTCCTCCCTAGGCATATTCTTGTCCAATTAGGGTTTTTTAACCAATCTTGTGCTTCCAATAGGTGTGTTTGTGTCATTGGATGATCAATTAGGTCATTTTCGTACTCCCTAGGCTTATTCTTGTCCAATTAGGGTTTTTAACCAATCTTGTGCATCCAATAAGTTTGTTTATGTCATTGAATTAATATTTAGGTCATTTTCGTCCTCCCTAGGCATATTCTTGTCCAATTAGGGTTTTTAACCAATCTTGTGCATCCAATAGGTGTCTTTGTGTCATTGGATGATCAATTAGGTCATTTTCGTCCTCCCTAGGCTTATTCTTGTCCAATTAGGGTTTTTAACCAATCTTGTGCATCCAATAGGTGTGTTTGTGTCATTGCATGATCAATTAGGTCATTTTCGTCCTCCCTAGGCTTATTCTTGTCCAATTTGAGTTTTTAACCAATCTTGTGCATCCAATAGGTGTGTTTGTGTCATTGGATGATCAATTAGGTCATTTTCGTCCTCCCTAGGCTTATTCTTGCCCAATTAGGGTTTTTAACCAATCTTGTGCATCCAATAAGTTTATTTGTGTCATTGGATTAACATTTAGGTCATTTTCGTCCTCCCTAGGCTTATTCTTGTCCAATTAGGGTTTTTAACCAATCTTGTGCATCCAATATGTTCATTTGTGTCATTGGATGAACATTTAGGTCATTTTCGTCCTCCCTAGGCTTATTCTTGTCCAATTAGGGTTTCTAACCAATCTTGTGCATCCAAAAGTTCATTTGTGTCATTGGATTAACATTTAGGTCATTTTCGTCCTCCCTAGGCTTATTCTTGTCCAGTTAGGGTTTCTAACCAATCTTGTGCATCCAATAGGTGGGTTTGTGTCATTGGATGAACATTTAGGTCATTTTCGTCCTCCCTAGGCTTATTCTTGTCCAATTAGGGTTTCTAAACAATCTTGTGCATCCAATAAGTTCAATTGTGTCATTGGATGAACATTTAGGTCATTTTCGTCCTCCCTAGGCTTATTCTTGTCCAATTAGGGTTTTTAACCAATCTTGTGCATCCAATAGGTGTGTTTGTGTCATTGGATGAACATTTAGGTCATTTTCGTCCTCCCTAGGCTTATTCTTGTCCAATTTGGGTTTTTAACCAATCTTGTGCATCCAATAAGTTCATTTCTGTCATTGGATTAACATTTAGGTCATTTTCGTCCTCCCTAGGCTTATTCTTGTCCAATTAGGGTTTCTAACCAATCTTGTGCATCCAATAGGTGTGTTTGTGTCATTGGATGAACATTTAGGTCATTTTCGTCCTCCCTAGGCTTATTGTTGTCCAATTAGGGTTTTTAACCAATCTTGTGCATCCAATAAGTTCAATTGTCATTGGATGAACATTTAGGTCATTTTCGTCCTCCATAGGCTTATTCTTGTCCAATTAGGGTTTCTAAACAATCTTGTGCATCCAATAGGTGTGTTTGTGTCATTGCATGAACATTTAGGTCATTTTCGTCCTCCCTAGGCTTATTCTTGTCCAATTAGGGTTTTTAACCAATGTTGTGCGTCCAATAAGTTCACTTGTGTCATTGGATTAATATTTAGGTCATTTTCGTCCTCCCTAGGCTTATTCTTGTCCAATTAGGGTTTCTAAACAATCTTGTGCATCCAATAGGTGTGTTTGTGTCATTGGATGAACATTTAGGTCATTTTCGTCCTCCCTAGGCTTATTCTTGTCCAATTAGGGTTTTTAACCAATCTTGTGGATCCAATAAGTTCACTTGTGTCATTGGATTAACATTTTGGTCTTTTTCGTCCTCCCTAGGCTTATTCTTGTCCAATTATGGTTTCTAACCAATCTTGGGCATCCAATAGGTGTGTTTGTATCATTGGATTAACATTTAGGTCATTTTCGTCCTCCCTAGGCTTATTCTTGTCCAATTAGGGTTTTTAACCAATCTTGTGCATCCAATAAGTTCAATTGTGTCATTGGATGAACATTTTGGTCATTTTCGTCCTCCCTAGGCTTATTCTTGTCCAATTAGGGTTTTTAACCAATCTTGTGCGTCCAATAAGTTCATTTGTGTCATTGGATTAACATTTAGGTCATTTTCGTCCTCCCTAAACTTATTCTTGTCAAATTAGGGTTTCTAACCAATCTTGTGCATCCAATAGGTGTGTTTGTGACATTGGATGAACATTTAGGTCATTTTCGTCCTCCTTAGGCTTATTCTTGTCCAATTAGGGTTTCTAACCAATCTTGTGCATCCAATAGGTGTGTTTGTGTCATTGGATGAACATTTAGGTCATTTTCGTCCTCCCTAGGCTTATTCTTGTCTAATTAGGGTTTTTAAGCAATCTTGTGCATCCAAAAAGTTCATTTGTGTCATTGGATGAACATTTAGGTCATTTTCGTCCTCCCTAGGCTTATTCTTGTCCAATTAGGGTTTCTAACCAATCTTGTGCATCCAATAAGTTCATTTGTGTCATTGGATGAACATTTAGGTCATTTTCGTCCTCCCTAGGCTTATTCTTGTCCAATTAGGGTTTTTAACCAATCTTGTGCATCCAATAGGTGTGTTTGTGTCATTGGATGAACATTTAGGTCATTTTTCGTCCTCCCTAGGCATATTCTTGTCCAATTAGGGTTTTTAAGCAATCTTGTGCATCCAATAAGTTCATTTGTGTCATTGGATGAACATTTAGGTCATTTTCGTCCTCCCTAGGCTTATTCTTGTCCAATTAGGGTTTATAAGCAATCTTGTGCATCCAATAAGTTCATTTGTGTCATTGGATGAACATTTAGGTCATTTTCGTCCTCCCTTGGCTTATTATTGTCCAATTAGGGTTTCTAACCAATCTTGTGCATCCAATAAGTTCATTTGTGTCATTGGATGAACATTTAGGTCATTTTCGTCCTCCCTAGGCTTATTCTTGTCCAATTAGGGTTTTTAACCAATCTTGTGCATCCAATAGGTGTGTTTGTGTCATTGGATGAACATTTAGGTCATTTTCGTCCTCCCTAGGCTTATTCTTGTCAAATTAGGGTTTCTAACCAATCTTTTGCATCCAATAGGTGTATTTGTGTCATTGGAGGAACAATTAGGTCATTTTCGTGCTCCCTAGGCTTATTCTTGTCCAATTAGGGTTTTTAAGCAATCTTGTGCATCCAATATGTACATTTGTGTCATTGGATGAACATTTAGGTCATTTTCGTCCTCCCTAGGCTTATTCTTGTCCAATTAGGGTTTTTAACCAATCTTGTGCATCCAATAGGTGTGTTTGTGTCATTGGATGAACATTTAGGTCATTTTCGTCCTCCCTAGGCTTATTCTTGTCCAATTAGGGTTTTTAACCAATCTTGTGCATCCAATAGGTGTGTTTGTGTCATTTGATGAACAATTAGGTCATTTTCGTGCTCCCTAGGCTTATTCTTGTCCAATTAGGGTTTAAAGCAATCTTGTGCATCCAATAAGTTCATTTGTGTCATTGGATTAAGATTTAAGTCATTTTCGTCCTCCCTAGGCTTATTCTTGTTCAATTAGGGTTTCTAACCAATCTTGTGCATCCAATAGGTGTGTTTGTGTCATTGGATGAACATTTTGGTCAATTTCGTCCTCCCTAGGCTTATTCTTGTCCAATTAGGGTTTTTAACCAATCTTGTGCATCCAATAGGTGTGTTTGTGTCATTGGATGAACATTTAGGTCATTTTCGTCCTCCCTAGGCTTATTCTTGTCCAATTAGGGTTTTTAACCGATCTTGTGCATCCAATAAGTTCATTTGTGTCATTGGATAAACATTTACGTCATTTTCGTCCACCCTAGGCTTATTCTTGTCCAATTATGGTTTTTAACCAATCTTGTGCATCCAATAAGTTCATTTGTGTCATTGGATGAACATTTAGGTCATTTTCGTCCTCCCAAGGCTTATTGTTGTCCAATTAGGGTTTTTAACCAATCTTGTGCATCCAATAAGTTCATTTGTGTCATTGGATTAACATTTAGGTCATTTTCGTCCTCCCAAGGCTTATTGTTGTCCAATTAGGGTTTTTAACCAATCTTGTGCATCCAATAGGTGTGTTTGTGTCATTGGATGAACATTTAGGTCATTTTCGTCCTCCCTAGGCTTATTCTTGTCAATTTAAGGTTTCTAACCAATCTTTTGCATCCAATAGGTGTATTTGTGTCATTGGATGAACATTTAGGTCATTTTCGTCCTCCCTAGGCTTATTCTTGTCCAATTAGGGTTTTTAAGCAATCTTGTGCATCCAATAAGTTCATTTGTGTCATTGGATGAACAATTAGGTCATTTTCGTCCTCCCTAGGCTTATTCTTGTCCAATTAGGGTTTTTAACCAATCTTGTGCATCCAATAAGTTCATTTGTGTCATTGGATGAACATTTAGGTCATTTTCGTCCTCCCTAGGCTTATTCTTGTCCAATTAGGGTTTTTAACCAATCTTGTGCATCCAATAAGTTCATTTGTGTCATTGGATGAACATTTAGGTCATTATCGTCCTCCATAGTCTTATTCTTGTCTAATTAGGGTTTTAAGCAATCTTGTGCATCCAATATGTGTGTTTGTATCATTGGACGAACATTTAGGTCATTTTCGTCCTCCCTAGGCTTATTCTTGTCCAATTAGGGTTTTTAACCAATCTTGTGCATCCAATAAGTTCATTTGTGTCATTGGATGAACATTTAGGTCATTTTCGTCCTCCCTAGGCTTATTCTTGTCCAATTCGGGTTTCTAACCAATCTTGTGCATCCAATAGGTGTGTTTGTGTCATTGGATGAACATTTAGGTCATTTTCGTCCTCCCTAGGCTTATTCTTGTCCAATTAGGGTTTCTAACCAATCTTGTGCATCCAATAGGTGTGTTTGTGTCATTGGATGAACATTTAGGTCATTTTCGTCCTCCCTAGGCTTATTCTTGTCCAATTAGGGTTTTTAACCAATCTTGTGCATCCAATATGTTTATTTGTGTCATTGGGTGAACATTTAGGTCATTTTCGTCCTCCCTAGGCTTATTCTTGTCCAATTAGGGTTTCTAACCAATCTTGTTTATCCAATAGGTGTGTTTGTGTCATTGGATGAACATTTAAGTCATTTTCGTCCTCCCTAGGCTTATTCTTGTCCAATTAGGGTTTCTAACCAATCTTGTGCATCCAATAGGTGTGTTTGTGTCATTGGATGAACATTTAGGTCATTTTCGTCCTCCCTAGGCTTATTCTTGTCCAATTAGGGTTTTTAACCAATCTTGTGCGTCCAATAAGTTCATTTGTGTCATCGGATTAACATTTAGGTCTTTTTCGTCCTTCCTAGGCTTATTCTTGTCCAATTAGGGTTTCTAACAAATCTTGTGCATCCAATAGGTGTGTTTGTGTCATTGGATGAACATTTAGGTCATTTTCGTCCTCCCTAGTCTTATTCTTGTCCAATTAGGGTTTTAAGCAATCTTGTGCATCCAATAAGTTCATTTGTGTCATTGGATTAATATTTAGGTCATTTTCATCCTCCCTAGGCTTATTCTTGTCCAATTAGGGTTTCTAACCAATCTTGTGCATCCAATAGGTGTGTTTGTGTCATTGGATGAACATTTAGGTCATTTTCGTCCTCCCTAGGCTTATTCTTTTCCAATTAGGGTTTTAAGCAATCTTGTGCATCCAATAAGTTCATTTGTGTCATTGGATGAATATTTAGGTCATTTTCATCCTCCCTAGGTTTATTCTTGTCCAATTAGGGTTTCTAACCAATCTTGTGCATCCAATTGGTGTGCTTGTGTCATTGGATGAACATTTAGGTCATTTTCGTCCTCCCTAGGCTTATTCTTGTCCAATTAGGGTTTTTAACCAATCTTGTGCATCCAATAAGTTCATTTGTGTCATTGGATGAACATTTAGGTCATTTTCGTCCTCCCTAGGCTTATTCTTGTCCAATTAGGGTTTTTAACCAATCTTGTGCATCCAATAGGTGTGTTTGTGTCATTGGATGAACATTTAGGTCATTTTCGTCCTCCCTAGGCTTATTCTTGTCCAATTAGGGTTTTTAACCAATCTTGTGCATCCAATAAGTGCGTTTGTGTCATTGGATAAACATTTAGGTCATTTTCGTCCACCCTAGGCTTATTCTTGTCCAATTAGGGTTTTTAACCAATCTTGTGCATCCAATAAGTTCATTTGTGTCATTGGATGAACATTTAGGTCATTTTCGTCCTTCCTAGGCTTATTCTTGTCCAATTAGGGTTTCTAACCAATCTTGTGCATCCAATAGGTGTGTTTATGTCATTGGATGAACATTTAGGTCATTTTCGTCCTCCCTAGTCTTATTCTTGTCCAATTATGGTTTTTAACCAATCTTGTACATCCAATAAGTTCATTTGTGTCATTGGATGAACATTTAGGTCATTTTCGTCCTCCCTAGGCTTATTCTTGTGCAATTAGGGTTTTAACCAATCTTGTGCATCCAATAGGTGTGTTTGTGTCATTGGATGAATATTTAGGTCATTTTCGTCCTCCCTAGGCTTATTCTTGTCCAATTAGGGTTTCTAACCAATCTTGTGCATCCAATAGGTGTGTTTGTGTCATTGGATGAACATTTAGGTCATTTTCGACCTCCCTAGGCTTATTCTTGTCCAATTAGGGTTTCTAACCAATCTTGTGCATCCAATAGGTGTGTTTAGTCATTTGATGAACATTTAGGTTATTTTCGTCCTCCCTAGGCTTATTCTTGTCCAATTAGGGTTTTTAACCAATCTTGTGCATCCAATAAGTTCATTTGTGTCATTGGATTAACATTTAGGTCATTTTCGTCCTCCTTAGGCTTATTCTTGTCCAATTAGGGTTTCTAACCAATCTTGTGCATCCAATAGGTGTGTTTGTGTCATTGGATGAACATTTAGGTCATTTTCGTCCTCCCTAGGCTTATTGTTGTCCAATTAGGGTTTTTAACAAATCTTGTGCATCCAATAAGTTCAATTGTGTCATTGGATGAACATTTAGGTCATTTTCGTCCTCCCTAGGCTTATTCTTGTCCAGTTAGGGTTTCTAAACAATCTTGTGCATCCAATAGGTGTGTTTGTGTCATTGGATGAAAATTTAGGTCATTTTCGTCCTCCCTAGGCTTATTCTTGTCCAATTAGGGTTTCTAACCAATCTTGTGCATCCAATAGGTGTGTTTGTGTCATTGGATGAACATTTAGGTCATTTTCGTCCTCCCTAGGCTTATTCTTGTCCAATTAGGG
>JBBPBR010000458.1:4002-30361 GCA_037974775.1 Cicer pinnatifidum
AGGCTTATTCTTGTTCAATTAGGGTTTCTAAACAATCTTGTGCATCCAATAGGTGTGTTTGTGTCATTGGATGAACATTTAGGTCATTTTCGTCCTCCCTAAGCTTATTCTTGTCCAATTAGGGTTTCTAAACAATCTTGTGCATTCAATAGGTGTGTTTGTGTCATTGGATGAACATTTAGGTCATTTTCGTCCTCCCTATGCTTATTCTTGTCCAATTAGGGTTTCTAAACAATCTTGTGCATTGAATAGGTGTGTTTGTGTCATTGGATGAACATTTAGGTCATTTTCGTCCTCCCTATGCTTATTCTTGTCCAATTAGGGTTTCTAAACAATCTTGTGCATCCAATAGGTGTGTTTGTGTCATTGGATGAACATTTAGGTCATTTTCGTCCTCCCTAAGCTTATTCTTGTCGAATTAGGGTTTCTAAACATTCTTGTGCATTCAATAGGTGTGTTTGTGTCATTGGATGAACATTTAGGTCATTTTCGTCCTTCCTAGGCTTATTCTTGTCCAATTAGGGTTTCTAACCAATCTTGTGCATCCAATAGGTGTGTTTGTGTCATTGGATGAACATTTAGGTCATTTTCGTCCTCCCTAGGCTTATTCTTGTCCAATTAGGGTTTTTAACCAATCTTGTGCATCCAATAAGTTCATTTGTGTCATTGGGTGAACATTTAGGTCATTTTCGTCCTCCCTAGGCTTATTCTTGTCCAATTAGGGTTTCTAACCAATCATGTGCATCCAATAGGTGTGTTTAGTCATTTGATGAACATTTAGGTCATTTTCGTCCTCCCTAGGCTTATTCTTGTCCAATTAGGGTTTTTAACCAATCTTGTGCATCCAATATGTTCATTTGTGTCATTGGATGAACATTTAGGTCATTTTCGTCCTCCCAAGGCTTATTCTTGTCCAATTAGGGTTTCTAAACAATCTTGTGCATCCAATAGGTTTGTTTGTGTCATTGGATGAACATTTAGGTCATTTTCGTCCTCCCTAAGCTTATTCTTGTCCAATTAGGGTTTCTAAACAATCTTGTGCATTCAATAGGTGTGTTTGTGTCATTGGATGAACATTTAGGTCATTTTCGTCCTCCCTATGCTTATTCTTGTCCAATTAGGGTTTCTAAACAATCTTGTGCATTCAGTAGGTGTGTTTGTGTCATTCGATGAACATTTAGGTCATTTTCGTCCTTCCTAAGCTTATTCTTGTCCAATTAGGGTTTCTAACCAATCTTGTGCATCCAATAGGTGTGTTTGTGTCATTGGATGAACATTTAGGTCATTTTCGTCCTCCCTAGGCTTATTCTTGTCCAATTAGGGTTTTTAACCAATCTTGTGCATCCAATAAGTTCATTTGTGTCATTGGGTGAACATTTAGATCATTTTCGTCCTCCCTAGGCTTATTCTTGTCCAATTAGGGTTTCTAACCAATCTTGTGCATCCAATAGGTGTGTTTAGTCATTTGATGAACAATTAGGTCATTTTCGTCCTCCCTAGGCTTATTCTTGTCCAATTAGGGTTTCTAACCAATCTTGTGCATCCAAAAGTTCATTTGTGTCATTGGATTAACATTTAGGTCATTTTCGTCCTCCCTAGGCTTATTCTTGTCCAATTAGGGTTTCTAACCAATCTTGTGCATCCAATAGGTGTGTTTGTGTCATTGGATGAACATTTAGGTCATTTTGGTCCTCCCTAGGCTTATTCTTGTCCAATTAGGGTTTTTAACCAATCTTGTGCATCCAATATGTTCATTTGTGTCATTGGATGAACATTTAGGTCATTTTCGTCCTCCCTAGGCTTATTCTTGTCCAATTAGGGTTTCTAAACAATCTTGTGCATCCAATAGGTGTGTTGGTGTCATTGGATGAACATTTAGGTCATTTTCGTCCTCCGTAGGCTTATTCTTGTCCAATTAGGGTTTTTAACCAATCTTGTGCATCCAATAGGTGTGTTTGTGTCATTGGATAAACATTTAGGTCATTTTCGTCCTCCCTAGGCTTATTCTTGTCCAATTAGGGTTTCTAACCAATCTTGTGCATCCAATAGGTGTGTTTGTGTCATTGGATGAACATTTAGGTCATTTTCGTCCTCCCTATGCTTATTCTTATCCAATTAGGATTTTTAACCAATCTTGTGCATCCAATAGGTGTGTTTAGTCATTTGATGAACATTTAGGTTATTTTCATCCTCCCTAGGCTTATTCTTGTCCAATTAGGGTTTTTAACCAATCTTGTGCATCCAATAAGTTCATTTGTGTCATTGGATGAACATTTAGGTCATTTTCGTCCTCCCTAGGCTTATTCTTGTCCAATTAGGGTTTTTAACCAATCTTGTGCATCCAATAAGTTCATTTGTGTCATTGGAAGAACATTTAGGTCATTTTCGTCTTCCCTAGGCTTATTCTTGTCCAATTAGGGTTTTTATGCAATCTTGTGCATCCAATAGGTGTGTTTGTGTCATTGGATGAACATTTAGGTCATTTTCGTCCTCCCTAGGCTTATTCTTGTCCAATTAGGGTTTTTAACCAATCTTGTGCATCCAATAAGTTCATTTGTGTCATTGGGTGAACATTTAGGTCATTTTCGTCCTCCCTAGGCTTATTATTGTCCAATTAGGGTTTCTAACCAATCTTGTGCATCCAATAGGTGTGTTTAGTCATTTGATGAACATTTAGGTCATTTTCGTCCTCCCTAGGCTTATTCTTGTCCAATTAGGGTTTTTAACCAATCTTGTGCATCCAATAGGTGTGTTTGTGTCATTGGATGATCAATTAGGTCATTTTCGTCCTCCCTATGCCTATTCTTGTCCAATTAGGGTTTTTAACCAATCTTGTGCATCCAATAGGTGTGTTTGTGTCATTGGATGATCAATTAGGTCATTTTCGTCCTCCCTAGGCTTATTCTTGTCCAATTAGGGTTTTTAACCAATCTTGTGCATCCAATAGGTGTGTTTGTGTCATTGGATGATCAATTAGGTCATTTTTGTCCTCCCTAGGCTTATTCTTGTCCAATTAGGGTTTTTAACCAATCTTGTGCATCCAATAGGTTCATTAGTGTCATTGGATGATCAATTAGGTCATTTTCGTCCTCCCTAGGCATGTTCTTGTCCAACTAGGGTTTTTAACCAATCTTGTGCATCCAATAGGTGTGTTTGTGTCATTGGATGATCAATTAGGTCATTTTCGTCCTCCCTAGGCTTATTCTTGTCCAATTAGGGTTTTTAACCAATCTTGTGCATCCAATAAGTTTGTTTGTGTCATTGAATTAATATTTAGGTCATTTTCGTCCTCCCAAGGCATATCCTTCTCGAATTAGGGTTTTTAACCAATCTTGTGCATCCAATAGGTGTGTTTGTGTCATTGGATGATCAATTAGGTCATTTTCGTCCTCCCTAGGCTTATTCTTGTCCAATTATGGTTTTTAACCAATCTTGTGCATCCAATAGGTGTGTTTGTGTCATTGGATGAACATTTAGGTCATTTTCGTCCTCCCTAGGCTTATTCTTGTCCAATTAGGGTTTTTAACCAATATTGAGCATCCAATAGGTGTGTTTGTGTCATTGGATGAACATTTAGGTCATTTTCGTCCTCCCTAGGCTTATTCTTGTCCAATTTGGGTTTCTAACCAATATTGTGCATCCAATAGGTGTATTTGTGTCATTGGATGAAAATTTAGGTCATTTTCGTCCTCCCTAGGCTTATTCTTGTCTAATTAGGGTTTTTAAGCAATCTTGTGCATCCAATAAGTTCATTTGTGTCATCGGATGAACATTTAGGCCATTTTCGTCCTCCCTAGGCTTATTCTTGTCCAATTATGGTTTTTAACCAATCTTGTGCATCCAATAGGTGTGTTTGTGTCATTGGATGAACATTTAGGTCATTTTCGTCCTCCCTAGGCTTATTCTTGTCCAATTAGGGTTTTTAACCAATCTGGTGCATCCAATAAGTTCATTTGTGTCATTGGATTAACATTTAGGTCATTTTCGTCCTCCCCAGTCTTATTTTTGTCCAATTAGGGTTTTAAGCAATCTTGTGCATCCAATAAGTTCATTTGTGTCATTGGATGAATATTTAGGTCATTTTCATCCTCTCTAGGCTTATTCTTGTCCAATTAGGGTTTCTAACCAATCTTGTGCATCCAATAGGTGTGTTTGTGTCATTGGATGAACATTTAGGTCATTTTCGTCCTCCCTAGTCTTATTCTTGTCCAATTAGGGTTTATAACCAATCTTGTGCATCCAATAGGTGTGTTTGTGTCATTGGATGAACATTTAGGTCATTTTCGTCCTCCCTAGCCTTATTCTTGTCCAATTAGGGTTTTAAGCAATCTTGTGCGTCCAATAAGTTCATTTGTGTCATCGGATGAACATTTAGGTCATTTTCGTCCTTCCTAGGCTTATTCTTGTCCAATTAGGGTTTCTAACCAATCTTGTGCATCCAATAGGTGTGTTTGTGTCATTGGATGAACATTTAGGTCATTTTCGTCCTCCCTAGGCTTATTCTTGTCCAATTAGGGTTTTTAACCAATCTTGTGCATCGAATAAGTTCATTTGTGTCATTGGATTAACATTTAGGTCATTTTCGTCCTTCCTAGGCTTATTCTTGTCCAATTAGGGTTTCTAACCAATCTTGTGCATCCAATAGGTGTGTTTGTGTCATTGGATGAACATTTAGGTCATTTTTGTCCTCGCTAGTCTTATTCTTGTCCAATTAGGGTTTTAAGCAATCTTGTGCATCCAATAAGTTCATTTGTGTCATTGGATGAATATTTAGGTCATTTTCATCCTCCCTAGACTTATTCTTGTCCAATTAGGGTTTCTAACCAATCTTGTGCATCCAATAGGTGTGTTTGTGTCATTGGATGAACATTTAGGTTATTTTCGTCCTCCCTAGGCTTATTCTTGTCCAATTAGGGTTTTTAACCAATCTTGTGCATCCAATAAGTTCATTTGTGTCATTGGATTAACATTTAGGTCATTTTCGTCCTTCCTAGGCTTATTCTTGTCCAATTAGGGTTTCTAACCAATCTTGTGCATCCAATAGGTGTGTTTGTGTCATTGGATGAACATTTAGGTCATTTTTGTCCTCGCTAGTCTTATTCTTGTCCAATTAGGGTTTTAAGCAATCTTGTGCATCCAATAAGTTCATTTGTGTCATTGGATGAATATTTAGGTCATTTTCATCCTCCCTAGACTTATTCTTGTCCAATTAGGGTTTTTAACCAATCTTGTGCATCCAATAGGTGTGTTTGTGTCATTGGATGAACATTTAGGTCATTTTCGTCCTCCCTAGGCTTATTCTTGTCCAATTAGGGTTTTTAACCAATCTTGTGCATCCAATAGGTGTGTTTGTGTCATTGGATTAACATTTAGGTCATTTTCGTTCTCCCTAGGCTTATTCTTGTCCAATTAGGGTTTCTAACCAATCTTGTGCATCCAATAGGTGTGTTTAGTCATTTGATGAACATTTAGGTCATTTTCGTCCTCCCTAGGCTTATTCTTGTCCAATTAGGGTTTTTAACCAATCTTGTGCATCCAATAGGTGTGTTTGTGTCATTGGATGAACATTTAGGTCATTTTCGTCTTCCCTAAGCTTAATCTTGTCCAATTAGGGTTTCTAAACATTCTTGTTCATTCAATAGGTGTGTTTGTGTCATTGGATGAACATTTAGGTCATTTTCGTCCTTCCTAGGCTTATTCTTGTCCAATTAGGGTTTCAAACCAATCTTGTGCATCCAATAGGTGTGTTTGTGTCATTGGATGAACATTTAGGTCATTTTCGTCCTCCCTAGGCTTATTCTTGTCCAATTAGGGTTTTTAACCAATCTTGTGCATCCAATAAGTTCATTTGTGTCATTGGGTGAACATTTAGGTCATTTTCGTCCTCCCTAGGCTTATTCTTGTCCAATTAGGGTTTTTAACCAATCTTGTGCATCCAATAGGTGTGTTTGTGTCATTGGATGAACATTTAGGTCATTTTCGTCCTCCCTAGGCTTATTCTTGTCTAATTAGGGTTTTTAACCAATCTTTTGCATCCAATAAGTTCATTTGTGTCATTGGGTGAACATTTAGGTAATTTTCGTCCTCCCTAGGCTTATTCTTGTCTAATTAGGGTTTCTAACCAATCATGTGCATCCAATAGGTGTGTTTAGTCATTTGATGAACATTTAGGTCATTTTCGTCCTCCCTAGGCTTATTCTTGTCCAATTAGGGTTTTTAACCAATCTTGTGCATCCAATATGTTCATTTGTGTCATTGGATGAACATTTAGGTCATTTTCGTCCTCTCAAGGCTTATTCTTGTCCAATTAGGGTTTCTAAACAATCTTGTGCATCCAATAGGTGTGTTTGTGTCATTGGATGAACATTTAGGTCATTTTCGTCCTCCCAAGGCTTATTCTTGTCCAATTAGGGTTTGTAAACAATCTTGTGCATCCAATAGGTGTGTTTGTGTCATTGGATGAACATTTAGGTCATTTTCGTCCTCCCTAGGCTTATTCTTGTCCAATTAGGGTTTCTAACCAATCTTGTGCATCCAATAGGTGTGTTTGGTCATTTGATGAACATTTAGGTCATTTTCGTCCTCCCTAGGCTTATTCTTGTCCAATTAGGGTTTTTAACCAATCTTGTGCATCCAATATGTTCATTTGTGTCATTGGATGAACATTTAGGTCATTTTCGTCCTCCCAAGGCTTATTCTTGTCCAATTAGGGTTTCTAAACAATCTTTTGTATTCAATAGGTGTGTTTGTGTCATTGGATGAACATTTAGGTCATTTTCGTCCTTCCTAGGCTTATTCTTGTCCAATTAGGGTTTCTAACCAATCTTGTGCATCCAATAGGTGTGTTTGTGTCATTGGATGAACATTTAGGTCATTTTCGTCCTCCCTAAGCTTATTCTTGTCCAATTAGGGTTTCTAACCAATCTTGTGCATCCAATAGGTGTGTTTAGTCATTTGATGAACATTTAGGTCATTTTCGTCCTCCCTAGGCTTATTCTTGTCCAATTAGGGTTTTTAACCAATCTTGTGCATCCAATATGTTCATTTGTGTCATTGGATGAACATTTAGGTCATTTTCGTCCTCCCAAGGCTTATTCTTGTCCAATTAGGGTTTCTAAACAATCTTGTGCATCCAATAGGTGTGTTTGTGTCATTGGGTGAACATTTAGGTCATTTTCGTCCTCCCTAGGCTTATTCTTGTCCAATTAGGGTTTTTAACCAATCTTGTGCATCCAATAAGTTCATTTGTGTCATTGGGTGAACATTTAGGTCATTTTCGTCCTCCCTAGGCCTATTCTTGTCCAATTAGGGTTTCTAACCAATCTTGTGCATCCAATAGGTGTGTTTAGTCATTTGATGAACATTTAGGTCATTTTCGTCCTCCCTAGGCTTATTCTTGTCCAATTAGGGTTTTTAACCAATCTTGTGCATCCAATATGTTCATTTGTGTCATTGGATGAACATTTAGGTCATTTTCGTCCTCCCAAGGCTTATTCTTGTCCAATTAGGGTTTCTAAACAATCTTGTGCATCCAATAGGTGTGTTTAGTCATTTGATGAACATTTAGGTCATTTTCGTCCTCCCTAGGCTTATTCTTGTCCAATTAGTGTTTTTAACCAATCTTGTGCATCCAATAAGTTCATTTGTGCCATTGGATGAACATTTAGGTCATTTTCGTCCTCCCAAGGCTTATTCTTGCCCAATTAGGGTTTTTAACCAATCTTGTGCATCCACTAAGTTCATTTGTGTCATTGGATGAACATTTAGGTCATTTTCGTCCTCCCTAGGCTTATTCTTGTCCAATTAGGGTTTTTAACCAATCTTGTGCATCCAATAGGTGTGATTGTGTCATTGGATGAACATTTAGGTCATTTTCGTCCTCCCTAGGCTTATTCTTGTCCAATTAGGGTTTCTAACCAATCTTGTGCATCCAATAGGTGTGTTTAGTCATTTGATGAACATTTAGGTCATTTTCGTCCTCCCTAGGCTTATTCTTGTCCAATTAGGGTTTTTAACCAATCTTGTGCATCCAATAAGTGCATTTGTGTCATTGGATGAACATTTAGGTCATTTTCGTCCTCCCTAGGCTTATTCTTGTCCAATTAGGGTTTTTAAGCAATCTTGTGCATCCAATAAGTGCATTTGTGTCATTGGATGAACATTTAGGTCATTTTCGTCCTCCTTAGGCTTATTCTTGTCCAATTAGGGTTTTTAACCAATCTTGTGCATCCAATAGGTGTGTTTGTGTCATTGGATGAACATTTAGGTCATTTTCGTCCTCCCTAAGCTTATTCTTGTCCAATTAGGGTTTTTAACCAATCTTGTGCCTCCAATAAGTTCATTTGTGTCATTGGATTAACATTTAGGTCATTTTCGTCCTTCCTAGGCTTATTCTTGAACAATTAGGGTTTTTAACCAATCTTGTGCATCCAATAAGTTCATTTGTGTCATTGGATTAACATTTAGGTCATTTTCGTCCTCCCTAGGCTTATTCTTGTCCAATTAGGGTTTCTAACCAATCTTGTGCATCCAATAGGTGTGTTTGTGTCATTGGATGAACATTTAGGTCATTTTCGTCCTCCCTAGTCTTATTCTTTTCCAATTACGGTTTTAAGCAATCTTGTGCATCCAATAAGTTCATTTGTGTCATTGGATGAATATTTAGGTCATTTTCATCCTCCCTAGGCTTATTCTTGTCCAATTAGGGTTTCTAACCAATCTTGTGCATCCAATAGGTGTGTTTGTGTCATTGGATGAACATTTAGGTCATTTTCGTCCTCCCTAGTCTTATTCTTGTCCAATTAGGGTTTTTAACCAATCTTGTGCATCCAATAAGTTCATTTGTGTCATTGGATGAACATTTAGGTCATTTTCGTCCTCCCTATGCTTATTCATGTCCAATTAGGGTTTCTAACCAATCTTGTGCATCCAATAGGTGTGTTTGTGTCATTGGATGAACATTTAGGTCATTTTCGTCCTCCCTAGGCTTATTCTTGTCCAATTAGGGTTTTTAACCAATCTTGTGCATCCAATAGGTGTGTTTGTGTCATTGGATTAACATTTAGGTCATTTTCGTTCTCCCTAGGCTTATTCTTGTCCAATTAGGGTTTCTAACCAATCTTGTGCATCCAATAGGTGTGTTTAGTCATTTGATGAACATTTAGGTCATTTTCGTCCTCCCTAGGCTTATTCTTGTCCAATTAGGGTTTTTAACCAATCTTGTGCATCCAATAGGTGTGTTTAGTCATTTGATGAACATTTAGGTCATTTTCGTCCTCCCTAGGCTTATTCTTGTCCAATTAGGGTTTTTAAACAATCTTGTGCATCCAATAGGTGTGTTTGTGTCATTCGATGAACATTTAGGTCATTTTCGTCCTTCCTAGGCTTATTCTTGTCCAATTAGGGTTTCTAACCAATCTTGTGCATCCAATAGGTGTGTTTGTGTCATTGGATGAACATTTAGGTCATTTTCGTCCTCCCTAGGCTTATTCTTGTCCAATTAGGGTTTTTAACCAATCTTGTGAGTCCAATAAGTTCATTTGTGTCATTGGATTAACATTTAGGTCATTTTCGTCCTCCCTAGGCTTATTCTTGTCCAATTAGGGTTTCTAACCAATCTAGTGCATCCAATAGGTGTGTTTGTGTCATTGGATGAACATTTAGGTCATTTTCGTCCTCCCTAGGCTTATTCTTGTCCAATTAGGGTTTTTAACCAATCTTGTGCATCCAATATGTTCATTTGTGTCATTGGGTGAACATTTAGGTCATTTTCGTCCTCCCTAGACTTTTTCTTGTCCAATTAGGGTTTCTAACCAATCTTGTGCATCCAATAGGTGTGTTTGTGTCATTGGATGAACATTTAGGTCATTTTCGTCCTCCCTAGGCTTATTCTTGTCCAATTAGGGTTTCTAACCAATCTTGTGCATCCAATAGGTGTGTTTGTGTCATTGGATGAACATTTAGGTCATTTTCGTCCTCCCTAGGCTTAATCTTGTCCAATTAGGGTTTTTAACCAATCTTGTGCATCCAATAAGTTCATTTGTGTCATTGGGTGAACATTTAGGTCATTTTCGTCCTCCCTAGGCTTATTCTTGTCCAATTAGGGTTTCTAACCAATCTTGTGCATCCAATAGGTGTGTTTAGTCATTTGATGAACATTTAGGTCATTTTCGTCCTCCCTAGGCTTATTCTTGTCCAATTAGGGTTTCTAACCAATCTTGTGCATCCAATATGTGTGTTTAGTCATTTGATGAACATTTAGGTCATTTTCGTCCTCCCTAGGCTTATTCTTGTCCAATTAGTGTTTTTAACCAATCTTGTGCATCCAATATGTTCATTTATGTCATTGGATTAACATTTAGGTCATTTTCATCCTCCCTAGGCTTATTCTTGTCCAATTAGGGTTTCTAACCAATCTAGTGCATCCAATAGGTGTGTTTGTGTCATTGGATGAACAGTTAGGTCATTTTCGTCCTCCCTAGACTTATTCTGGTCCAATTAGGGTTTCTAACCAATCTTGTGCATCCAATAGGTGTGTTTAGTCATTTGTTGAACATTTAGGTCATTTTCGTCCTCCCTAGGCTTATTCTTGTCCAATTAGGGGTTTTAACCAATCTTGTGCATCCAATATGTTCATTTGTGTCATTGGATTAACATTTAGGTCATTTTCATCCTCCCAAGGCTTATTCTTGTCCAATTAGGGTTTCTAAACAATCTTGTGCATCCAATAGGTGTGTTTAGTCATTTGATGAACATTTAGGTCATTTTCGTCCTCCCTAGGCTTATTCTTGTCCAATTAGGGTTTTTAACCAATCTTGTGCATCCAATAGGTGTGTTTGTGTCATTGGATGAACATTTAGGTCATTTTCGTCCTCACTAGGCTTAGTTTTGTGCAATTAGGGTTTTTAACCAATCTTGTGCATCCAATAAGTTCATTTGTTTCATTGGATGAACATTTAGGTCATTTTCATCCTCCCTAGGCTTATTCTTGTCCAATTAGGGTTTCTAACCAATCTTGTGCATCCAATAGGTGTGTTTGTGTCATTGGATGAACATTTAGGTCATTTTCGTCCTCCCTAGGCTTATTCTTGTCCAATTAGGGTTTTTAACCAATCTTGTGCATCCAATAAGTTCATTTGTGTCATTGGGTGAACATTTAGGTCATTTTCGTCCTCCCTAGGCTTATTCTTGTCCAATTAGGGTTTCTAACCAATCTTGTGCATCCAATAGGTGTGTTTAGTCATTTGATGAACATTTAGGTCATTTTCGTCCTCCCTAGGCTTATTCTTGTCCAATTGGGGGTTTTTAACCAATCTTGTGCATCCAATATGTTCATTTGTGTCATTGGATGAACATTTAGGTCATTTTCGTCCTCCCAAGGCTTATTCTTGTCCAATTAGGGTTTCTAAACAATCTTGTGCATCCAATAGGTGTGTTTGTGTCATTGGATGAACATTAAGGTCATTTTCGTCCTCCCTAAGCTTATTCTAGTCCAATTAGGGTTTTTAACCAATCTTGTGCATCCAATAAGTTCATTTGTGTCATTGGGTGAACATTTAGGTCATTTTCGTCCTCCCTAGGCTTATTCTTGTCCAATTAGGGTTTCTAACCAATCTTGTGCATCCAATAGGTGTGTTTAGTCATTTGATGAACATTTAGGTCATTTTCGTCCTCCCTTGGCTTATTCTTGTCCAATTAGGGTTTTTAACCAATCTTGTGCATCCAATAAGTTCATTTGTGTCATTGGGTGAACATTTAGGTCATTTTCGTCCTCCCTAGGCTTATTCTTGTCCAATTAGGGTTTCTAACCAATCTTGTGCATCCAATAGGTGTGTTTAGTCATTTGATGAACATTTAGGTCATTTTCGTCCTCCCTAGGCTTATTCTTGTCCAATTAGGGTTTTTAACCAATCTTGTGCATCCAATATGTTCATTTGTGTCATTGAATGAACATTTAGGTCATTTTCGTCCTCCCAAGGCTTATTCTTGTCCAATTAGGGTTTCTAAACAACCTTGTGCATCCAATAGGTGTGTTTGTGTCATTGGATGAACATTTAGGTCATTTTCGTCCTCCCTAAGCTTATTCTTGTCCAATTAGGGTTTTTAACCAATCTTGTGCATCCAATATGTTCATTTGTGTCATTGGATGAACATTTAGGTCATATTCGTCCTCCCAAGGCTTATTCTTGTCCAATTAGGGTTTCTAAACAATCTTGTGCATCCAATAGGTGTGTTTGTGTCATTCGATGAACATTTAGGTCATTTTCGTCCTTCCTAGGCTTATTCTTGTCCAATTAGGGTTTCTAACCAATCTTGTGCATCCAATAGGTGTGTTTGTGTCATTGGGTGAACATTTAGGTCATTTTCGTCCTCCCTAGGCTTTTTCTTGTCCAATTAGGGTTTTTAACCAATCTTGTGCATCCAATAAGTTCATTTGTGTCATTGGGTGAACATTTAGGTCATTTTCGTCCTCCCTAGGCTTATTCTTGTCCAATTAGGGTTTCTAACCAATCTTGTGCATCCAATAGGTGTGTTTAGTCATTTGATGAACATTTAGGTCATTTTCGTCCTCCCTAGGCTTATTCTTGTCCAATTAGGGTTTTTAACCAATCTTGTGCATCCAATATGTTCATTTGTGTCATTGGATGAACATTTAGGTTATTTTCGTCCTCCCAAGGCTTATTCTTGTCCAATTAGGGTTTCTAAACAATCTTGTGCATCCAATAGGTATGTTTGTGTCATTGGATGAACATTTAGGTCATTTTCGTCCTCCCTAGGCTTATTCTTGTCCAATTAGGGTTTTTAACCAATCTTGTGCATCCAATAAGTTCATTTGTGTCATTGGATTAACATTTAGGTCATTTTCGTCCTCCCTAGGCTTATTCTTGTCCAATTAGGGTTTCTAACCAATCTTGTGCATCCAATAGGTGTGTTTAGTCATTTGATGAACATTTAGGTCATTTTCGTCCTCCCTAGGCTTATTCTTGTCCAATTAGGGGTTTTAACCAATCTTGTGCATCCAATATGTTCATTTGTGTCATTGGATGAACATTTAGGTCATTTTCGTCCTCCCAAGGCTTATTCTTGTCCAATTAGGGTTTCTAAACAATCTTGTGCATCCAATAGGTGTGTTTAGTCATTTGATGAACATTTAGGTCATTTTCGTCCTCCCTAGGCTTATTCTTGTCCAATTAGGGATTTTATCCAATCTTGTGCATCCAATAGGTGTGTTTGTGTCATTGGATGAACATTTAGGTCATTTTGGTCCTCCCTAAGCTTATTCTTGTCCAATTAGGGTTTCAAAACAATCTTGTGCATTCAATAGGTGTGTTTGTGTCATTGGATGAACATTTAGGTCATTTTCGTCCTCCCTATGCTTATTCTTGTCCAATTAGGGTTTCTAAACAATCTTGTGCATTCAATAGGTGTGTTTGTGTCATTGGATGAACATTTAGGTCATTTTCGTCCTCCCTATGCTTATTCTTCTCCAATTAGGGTTTCTAAACAATCTTGTGCATCCAATAGGTGTGTTTGTGTCATTGGATGAACATTTAGGTCATTTTCGTCCTCCCTAGGCTTATTCTTGTCCAATTAGGGTTTTTAACCAATCTTGTGCATCCAATATGTTCATTTGTGTCATTGGATGAACATTTAGGTCATTTTCGTCCTCCCTAGGCTTATTCTTGTCCAATTAGGGTTTCTAACCAATCTTGTGCATCCAATAGGTGTGTTTAGTCATTTGATGAACATTTAGGTCATTTTCGTCCTCCCTAGACTTATTCTTGTCCAATTAGTGTTTTTAACCAATCTTGTGCATCCAATAGGTGTGTTTGTGTCATTGGATGAACATTTAGGTCATTTTCGTCCTCCCTATGCTTATTCTTGTCCAATTAGGGTTTTTAACCAATCTTGTGCATCCAATAGGTGTGTTTGTGTCATTGGATGAACATTTAGGTCATTTTCGTCCTCCCTAAGCTTATTCTAGTCCAATTAGGGTTTCTAAACATTCTTGTGCATTCAATAGGTGTGTTTGTGTCATTGGATGAACATTTAGGTCATTTTCGTCCTTCCTAGGCTTATTCTTGTCCAATTAGGGTTTCTAACCAATCTTGTGCATCCAATAGGTGTGTTTGTGTCATTGGATGAACATTTAGGTCATTTTCGTCCTCCCTAGGCTTATTCTTGTCCAATTAGGGTTTTTAACCAATCTTGTGCATCCAATAAGTTCATTTGTGTCATTGGGTGAACATTTAGGTCATTTTCGTCCTCCCTAGGCTTATTCTTGTCCAATTAGGGTTTTTAACCAATCTTGTGCATCCAATAGGTGTGTTTATTCATTTGATGAACATTTAGGTCATTTTCGTCCTCCCTAGGCTTATTCTTGTCCAATTAGGGTTTCTAAACAATCTTGTGCATCCAATAGGTGTGTTTGTGTCATTCGATGAACATTTAGGTCATTTTCGTCCTTCCTAGGCTTATTCTTGTCCAATTAGGGTTTCTAACCAATCTTGTGCATCCAATAGGTGTGTTTGTGTCATTGGATGAACATTTAGGTCATTTTCGTCCTCCCTAGGCTTATTCTTGTCCAATTAGGGTTTTTAACCTATCTTGTGCATCCAATAAGTTCATTTGTGTCATTGGGTGAACATTTAGGTCATTTTCGTCCTTCCTAGGCTTATTCTTGTCCAATTAGGGTTTCTAACCAATCTTGTGCATCCAATAGGTGTGTTTGTGTCATTGGATGAACATTTAGGTCATTTTCGTCCTCCCTAAGCTTATTCTTGTGCAATTAGGGTTTCTAAACAATCTTGTGCATTCAATAGGTGTGTTTGTGTCATTCGATGAACATTTAGGTCATTTTCGTCCTTCCTAGGCTTATTCTTGTCCAATTAGGGTTTCTAACCAATCTTGTGCATCCAATAGGTGTGTTTGTGTCATTGGATGAACATTTAGGTCATTTTCGTCCTCCCTAAGCTTATTCTTGTCCAATTAGGGTTTTTAACCAATCTTGTGCATCCAATAAGTTCATTTGTGTCATTGGGTGAACATTTGGGTCATTTTCGTCCTCCCTAGGCTTATTCTTGTCCAATTAGGGTTTCTAACCAATCTTGTGCATCCAATAGGTGTGTTTAATCATTTGATGAACATTTAGGTTATTTTCGTCCTCCCTAGGCTTATTCTTGTCCAATTAGGGTTTCTAACCAATCTTGTGCATCCAATAGGTGTGTTTGTGTCATTGGATGAACATTTAGGTCATTTTCGTCCTCCCTAGGCTTATTCTTGTCCAATTAGGGTTTTTAACCGATCTTGTGCATCCAATAGGTGTGTTTGTGTCATTGGATGAACATTTAGGTCATTTTCGTCCTCCCTAGGCTTATTCTTGTCCAATTAGGGTTTTTAACCAATCTTGTGCATCCAATAGGTGTGTTTGTGTCATTGGCTGAACATTTAGGTCATTTTCGTCCTCCCTAGGCTTATTCTTGTCCAATTAGGGTTTTTAACCAATCTTGTGCATCCAATAAGTTCATTTGTGTCATTGGATTAACATTTAGGTCATTTTCGTCCTCCCTAGGCTTATTCTTGTCCAATTAGGGTTTCTAACCAATCTTGTGCATCCAATAGGTGTGTATAGTCATTTGATGAACATTTAGGTCATTTTCGTCCTCCTTAGGCTTATTCTTGTCCAATTAGGGTTTTTAACCAATCTTGTGCATCCAATATGTTCAATTGTGTCATTGGATGAACATTTAGGTCATTTTCGTCCTCCCAAGGCTCATTCTTGTCCAATTAGGGTTTCTAAACAATCTTGTGCATCCAATAGGTGTGTTTGTGTCGTTGGATGAACATTTAAGTCATTTTCGTCCTCCCTAGGCTTATTCTTGTCCAATTAGGGTTTTTAACCAATCTTGTGCATCCAATAAGTTCATTTGTGTCATTGGATGAACATTTAGGTCATTTTCATCCTCCCTAGGCTTATTCTTGTCCAATTAGGGTTTTTAACCAATCTTGTGCTTCCAATAAGTTCATTTGTGTCATTGGATTAACAATTAGGTCATTTTTGTCCTCCCTAGGCTTATTCTTGTCCAATTAGGGTTTTTAACCAATCTTGTGCATCCAATAGGTGTGTTTGTGTCATTGGATGAACATTTAGGTCATTTTAATCCTCCCTAGGCTTATTCTTGTCCAATTAGGGTTTCTAACCAATCTTGTGCATCCAATAGGTGTGTTTGTGTCATTGGATGAACATTTAGGTCATTTTCGTCCTCCCAAGGCTTATTCTTGTCCAATTAGGGTTTCTAACCAATCTTGTGCATCCAATAGGTGTGTTTGTGTCATTGGATGAACATTTAGGTCATTTTCGTCCTCCCTAGGCTTATTCTTGTCCAATTAGGGTTTTTAACCAATCTTGTGCATCCAATAAGTTCATTTGTGTCATTGGATTAACATTTAGGTCATTTTCGTCCTCCCTAGGCTTATGCTTGTCCAATTAAGGTTTCTAACCAATCTTGTGCATCCAATAGGTGTGTTTGTGTCATTGGATGAACATTTAGGTCATTTTCGTCCTCCCTAGTCTTATTCTTGTCCAATTAGGGTTTTAAGCAATCTTGTGCATCCAATAAGTTCATTTGTGTCATTGGATTTATATTTAGGTCATTTTCATCCTCCCTAGGCTTATTCTTGTCCAATTAGGGTTTCTAACCAATCTTGTGCATCCAATAGGTGTGTTTGTGTCATTGGATGAACATTTAGGTCATTTTCGTCCTCCCTAGGCTTATTCTTGTCCAATTAGGGTTTTTAACCAATCTTGTGCATCCAATAAGTTCATTTGTGTCATTGGATTAACATTTAGGTCAATTTCGTCCTTCCTAGGCTTATTCTTGTCCAATTAGGGTTTCTAACAAATCTTGTGCATCCAATAGGTGTTTTTGTGTCATTGGATGAACATTTAGGTCATTTTCGTCCTCCCTAGGCTTATTCTTGTCCAATTACGGTTTTTAACCAATCTTGTGCATCCAATAAGTTCATTTGTGTCATTGGATTAACATTTAGGTCATTTTCGTCCTTCCTAGGCTTATTCTTGTCCAATTAGGGTTTCTAACCAATCTTGTGCATCCAATAGGTGTGTTTGTGTCATTGGATGAACATTTAGGTCATTTTCGTCCTCCCTAGTCTTATTCTTGTCCAATTAGGGTTTTAAGCAATCTTGTGCATCCAATAAGTTCATTTGTGTCATTGGATGAAAATTTAGGTCATTTTCATCCTCCCTAGGCTTATTCTTGTCCAATTAGGGTTTTTAACCAATCTTGAGCATCCAATAGGTGAGTTTGTGTCATTGGATGAACATTTAGGTCATTTTCGTCCTCCCTAGGCTTATACTTGTCCAATTAGGATTTTTAACCAATCTTGTGCATCCAATAAGTTCATTTTTGTCATTGGATTAACATTTAGGTCATTTTCGTCCTTCCTAGGCTTATTCTTGTCCAATTAGGGTTTCTAATCAATCTTGTGTATCCAATAGGTGTGTTTGTGTCATTGGATGAACATTTAGGTCATTTTCGTCCTCCCTAGGCTTATTCTTGTCCAATTAAGGTTTTTAACCAATCTTGTGCATCCAAAAGTTCATTTGTGTCATTGGATGAACATTTAGGTCATTTTCGTCCTCCCAAGGCTTATTCTTGTCCAATTAGGGTTTCTAACCAATCTTGTGCATCCAATAGGTGTGTTTGTGTCATTGGATGAACATTTAGGTCATTTTCGTCCTCCCTAGGCTTATTCTTGTCCAATTAGGGTTTTTAACCAATCTTGTGCATCCAATAAGTTCATTTGTGTCATTGGATGAACATTTAGGTCATTTTCGTCCTCCCTAGGCTTATTCTTGTCCAATTAGGGTTTCTATCCAATCTTGTGCATCCAATAGGTGTGTTTAGTCATTTGATGAACATTTAGGTTATTTTCGTCCTCCCTAGGCTTATTCTTGTCCAATTAGGGTTTTTAACCAATCTTGTGCATCCAATAAGTTCATTTGTGTCATTGGATGAACATTTAGGTTATTTTCGTCCTTCCTAGTCTTATTCTTGTCCAATTAGGGTTTTAAGCAATCTTGTGCATCCAATAAGTTCATTTGTGTCATTGGATGAATATTTAGGTCATTTTCATCCTCCCAAGGCTTATTCTTGTCCAATTAGGGTTTTTAACCAATCTTGTGCATCCAATAGGTGTGTTTGTGTCATTGGATGAACATTTAGGTCATTTTCGTCCTCCCTAGGCTTATTCTTGTCCAATTAGGGTTTTTAACCAATCTTGTGCATCCAATAAGTTCATTTGTGTCATTGGGTGAACATTTAGGTCATTTTCGTCCTCCCTAGGCTTATTCTTGTCCAATTAGGGTTTCTATCCAATCTCGTGCATCCAATAGGTGTGTTTAGTCATTTGATGAACATTTAGGTTATTTTCGTCCTCCCTAGGCTTATTCTTGTCCAATTAGGGTTTTTAACCAATCTTGTGCATCCAATAAGTTCATTTGTGTCATTGGATTAACAATTAGGTCATTTTCGTCCTTCCTAGGCTTATTCTTGTCCAATTAAGGTTTTTAACCAATCTTGTGCATCCAATAGGTGTGTTTGTTTCATTGGATGAACATTTAGGTCATTTTCGTCCTCCCTAGGCTTATTCTTGTCCAATTAGGGTTTTTAACCAATCTTGTGCATCCAATAAGTTCATTTGTGTCATTGGGTGAACATTTAGGTCATTTTCGTCCTCCCTAGGCTTATTCTTGTCCAATTAGGGTTTCTAACCAATCTAGTGCATCCAATAGGTGTGTTTGTGTCATTGGATGAACATTTAGGTCATTTTCGTCCTCCCTAAGCTTATTCTTGTCCAATTAGGATTTCTAAACAATCTTGTGCATTCAATAGGTGTGTTTGTGTCATTCGATGAACATTTAGGTCATTTTCGTCCTTCCTAGGCTTATTCTTGTCCAATTAGGGTTTCTAACCAATCTTGTGCATCCAATAGGTGTGTTTGTGTCATTGGATGAACATTTAGGTCATTTTCGTCCTCCCTAGGCTTATTCTTGTCCAATTAGGGTTTTTAACCAATCTTGTGCATCCAATAAGTTCATTTGTGTCATTGGGTGAACATTTAGGTCATTTTCGTCCTCCCTAGGCTTATTCTTGTTCAATTAGGGCTTCTAACCAATCTTGTGCATCCAATAGGTGTGTTTAGTCATTTGATGAACATTTAGGTCATTTTCGTCCTCCCTAGGCTTATTCTTGTCCAATTAGGGTTTTTAACCAATCTTGTGCATCCAATAGGTGTGTTTGTGTCATTGGATGAACATTTAGGTCATTTTCGTCCTCCCTAGGCTTATTCTTGTCCAATTAGGGTTTTTAACCAATCTTGTGCATCCAATAAGTTCATTTGTGTCATTGGTTGAACATTTAGGTTATTTTCGTCCTCCCTAGGCTTATTCTTGTCCAATTAGGGTTTCTAACCAATCTTGTGCATCCAATAGGTGTGTTTAGTCATTTGATGAACATTTAGGTCATTTTCGTCCTCCCTAGGCTTATTCTTGTCCAATTAGTGTTTTTAACCAATCTTGTGCATCCAATAAGTTCATTTATGTCATTGGATTAACATTTAGGTCATTTTCATCCTCCCTAGGCTTATTCTTGTCCAATTAGGGTTTCTAACCAATCTAGTGCATCCAATAGGTGTGTTTGTGTCATTGGATGAACATTTAAGTCATTTTCGTCCTCCCTAGGCTTATTGTTGTCCAATTAGGGTTTCTAACCAATCTTGTGCATCCAATAGGTGTGTTTGTGTCATTGGATGAACATTTAGGTCATTTTCGTCCTCCCTAGGCTTATTCTTGTCCAATTAGGGTTTTTAACCAATCTTGTGCATCCAATAAGTTCATTTGTGTCATTGGATTAACATTTAGGTCATTTTCGTCCTCCCTAGGCTTATTCTTGTCCAATTCGGGTTCCTAACCAATCTTGTGCATCCAATAGGTGTGTTTAGTCATTGGATGAACATTTAGGTCATTTTCGTCCTCCCTAGGCTTATTGTTCTCCAATTAGGGTTTTTAACCAATCTTGTGCATCCAATAAGTTCAATTGTGTCATTCGATGAACATTTAGGTCATTTTCGTCCTCCCTAGGCTTATTCTTGTCCAATTAGGGTTTCTAAACAATCTTGTGCATCCAATAGGTTTGTTTGTGTCATTGGATGAACATTTAGGTGATTTTCGTCCTCCCTAAGCTTATTCATGTCCAATTAGGGTTTCTAAACAATCTTGTGCATTCAATAGGTGTGTTTGTGTCATTGGATGAACATTTAGGTCATTTTCGTCCTCCCTAGGCATATTCTTGTCCAATTAGGGTTTCTAACCAATCTTGTGCATCCAATAGGTGTGTTTGTGTCATTGGATGAACATTTAGGTCATTTTCGTCCTCTTCAGGCTTATTCTTGTCCAATTAGGGTTTTCAACCAATCTTGTGCATCCAATAAGTTCATTTGTGTCATTGGATTAACATTTAGGTCATTTTCGTCCTCCCTAGGCTAATTCTTGTCCAATTAGGGTTTTTAACCAATCTTGTGCATCCAATAGGTGTGTTTGTGTCATTGGATGAACATTTAGGTCATTTTCGTCCTCCCTAGGGTTATTCTTGTCCAATTAGGGTTTTTAACCAATCTTGTGCATCCAATAAGTTCATTTGTGTCATTGGGTGAACATTTAGGTCATTTTCGTCCTCCCAAGGCTTATTCTTGTCCAATTAGGGTTTCTAACCAATCTTGTGCATCCAATAGGTGTGTTTAGTCATTTGATGAACATTTAGGTCATTTTCGTCCTCCCTAGGCTTATTCTTGTCCAATTAGGGTTTCTAACCAATCTTGTGCATCCAATAAGTTCATTTGTGTCATTGGATTAACATTTAGGTCATTTTCGTCCTCCCTAGGCTTATTCTTGTCAAATTAGGGTTTTTAACCAATCTTGTGCATCCAATATGTTCATTTGTGTCATTGGATGAACATTTAGGTCATTTTCGTCCTCCCTAGGCTTATTCTTGTCAAATTAGGGTTTCTAACCAATCTTGTGCATCGAATAAGTTCAATTGTGTCATTGGATGAACATTTAGGTCATTTTCGTCCTCCCTAGTCTTATTCTTGTCCAATTAGGGTTTTAAGCAATCTTGTGCATCCAATAGGTGTGTTTGTGTCATTGGATGAACATTTATGTCATTTTCGTCCTCCCTAGGCTTATTCTTGTCCAATTAGGGTTTCTAACCAATCGTGTGCATCCAATAGGTGTGTTTGTGTCATTGGATGAACATTTAGGTCATTTTCGTCCTCCTTAGGCTTATTCTTGTCCAATTAGGGTTTCTAACCAATCTTGTGCATCCAATAGGTGTGTTTGTGTCATTGGATGAACATTTAGGTCATTTTCGTCCTCCCTAGGCTTATTGTTGTCCAATTAGGGTTTTTAACCAATCTTGTGCATACAATAAGTTCAATTGTTTCATTGGATGAACATTTAGGTCATTTTCGTCCTCCCTAGGCTTATTCTTGTCCAATTAGGGTTTCTAAACAATCTTGTGCATCCAATAGGTGTGTTTGTGTCATTGGATGAACATTTAGGTCATTTTCGTCCTCCCTAAGCATATTCTTGTCCAATTAGGGTTTCTAAACAATCTTGTGCATTCAATAGGTGTGTTTGTGTCATTGGATGAACATTTAGGTCATTTTCGTCCTCCCTATGCTTATTCTTGTCCAATTAGGGTTTCTAAACAATCTTGTGCATCCAATAGGTGTGTTTGTGTCATTGGATGAACATTTAGGTCATTTTCGTCCTCCCTAAGCTTATTCTTGTCGAATTAGGGTTTCTAAACATTCTTGTGCATTCAATAGGTGTGTTTGTGTCATTGGATGAACATTTAGGTCATTTTCGTCCTTCCTAGGCTTATTCTTGTCCAATTAGGGTTTCTAACCAATCTTGTGCATCCAATAGGTGTGTTTGTGTCATTGGATGAACATTTAGGTCATTTTCGTCCTCCCTAGGCTTATTCTTGTCCAATTAGGGTTTTTAACCAATCTTGTGCATCCAATAAGTTCATTTGTGTCATTGGGTGAACATTTAGGTCATTTTCGTCCTCCCTAGGCTTATTCTTGTCCAATTAGGGTTTCTAACCAATCATGTGCATCCAATAGGTGTGTTTAGTCATTTGATGAACATTTAGGTCATTTTCGTCCTCCCTAGGCTTATTCTTGTCCAATTAGGGTTTTTAACCAATCTTGTGCATCCAATATGTTCATTTGTGTCATTGGATGAACATTTAAGTTATTTTCGTCCTCCTAAGGCTTATTTTTGTCCAATTAGGGTTTCTAAACAATCTTGTGCATCCAATAGGTGTGTTTGTGTCATTGGATGAACATTTAGGTCATTTTCGTCCTCCCTAGGCTTATTCTTGTCCAATTAGGGTTTTTAACCAATCTTGTGCATCCAATATGTTCATTTGTGTCATTCGATGAACATTTAGGTCATTTTCGTCCTCCCTAGGCTTATTCTTGTCCAATTAGGGTTTCTAAACAATCTTGTGCATCCAATAGGTGTGTTTGTGTCATTGGATGAACATTTAGGTCATTTTCGTCCTCCCTAAGCTTATTCTTGTCCAATTAGGGTTTTTAACCAATCATGTGCATCCAATAAGTTCATTTGTGTCATTGGACGAACATTTAGGTCATTTTCGTCCTCCCTAGGCTTATTCTTGTCCAATTAGGGTTTTTAACCAATCTTGTGCATCCAATAAGTTCATTTGTGTCATTGGATGAACATTTAGGTCATTTTCGTCCTCCCTACGCTTATTCTTGTCCAATTAGGGTTTCTAACCAATCTTGTGCATCCAATAGGTGTGTTTGTGTCATTGGATGAACATTTAGGTCATTTTCGTCCTCCCTAGGCTTATTCTTGTCCAATTAGGGTTTTTAACCAGTCTTGTGCATCCAATAAGTTCATTTGTGTCATTGGATGAACATTTAGGTCATTTTCGTCCTTCCTAGGCTTATTCTTGTCCAATTAGGGTTTCTAACCAATCTTGTGCATCCAATAGGTGTGTTTGTGTCATTGGATGAACATTTAGGTCATTTTCGTCCTCCCTAGGCTTATTCTTGTCCAATTAGGGTTTTTAACCAATCTTGTGCATCCAATAAGTTCATTTGTGTCATTGGATGTACATTTAGGTCATTTTCATCCTCCCTAGGCTTATTCTTGTCCAATTAGGGTTTCTAACCAATCTTGTGCATCCAATAGGAGTGTTTAGTCATTTGATGAACATTTAGGTCATTTTCGTCCTCCCTAGGCTTATTCTTGTCCAATTAGGGTTTTTAACCAATCTTGTGCATCCAATAAGTTCATTTGTGTCATTGGATGAACATTTAGGTCATTTTCATCCTCCCAAGGCTTATTCTTGTCCAATTAGGGTTTCTAACCAATCTTATGCATCCAATAGGTGTGTTTGTGTCACTGGATGAACATTTAGGTCACTTTCGTCCTCCCTAGGCTTATTCTTGTCCAATTAGGGTTTTTAACCAATCTTGTGCATCCAATAAGTTCATTTGTGTCATTGGATTAACATTTAGGTCATTTTCGTCCTCCCTAGGCTTATTCTTGTCCAATTAGGGTTTCTAACCAATCTTGTGCATCCAATAGGTGTGTTTGTTCATTGGATGAACATTTAGGTCATTTTCGTCCTCCCTAGGCTTATTCTTTTCCAATTAGGGTTTTTAACCAATCTTGTGCATCCAATAAGTTCAATTGTGTCATTGGATGAACATTTAGGTCATTTTCGTCCTCCCTAGGCTTATTCTTGTCCAATTAGGGTTTCTAAACAATCTAGTTCATCCAATAGGTGTGTTTGTGTCATTGGATGAACATTTAGGTCATTTTCGTCCTCCCTAGGCTTATTCTGGTCCAATTAGGGTTTTTAACCAATGTTGTGCATCCAATAAGTTCACTTGTGTCATTGGATTAACATTTAGGTCATTTTCGTCCTCCCTAGGCTTATTCTTGTCCAATTAGGGTTTCTAAACAATCTTGTGCATCCAATAGGTGTGTTTGTGTCATTGGATGAACATTTAGGTAATTTTCGTCCTCCCTAGGCTTATTCTTGTCCAATTAGGGTTTTTAACCAATCTTGTGGATCCAATAAGTTCACTTGTGTCATTGGATTAACATTTTGGTCATTTTCGTCCTCCCTAGGCTTATTCTTGTCCAATTATGGTTTCTAACCAATCTTGGGCATCCAATAGGTGTGTTTGTGTCATTGGATTAACATTTAGGTCATTTTCGTCCTCCCTAGGCTTATTCTTGTACAATTAGGGTTTTTAACCAATCTTGTGCATCCAATAAGTTCAATTGTGTCATTAGATGAACATTTAGGTCATTTTCGTCCTCCCTAGGCTTATTCTTGTCCAATTAGGGTTTTTAACCAATCTTGTGCGTCCAATAAGTTCATTTGTGTCATTGGATTAACATTTAGGTCATTTTCGTCCTCCCTAGACTTATTCTTGTCAAATTAGGGTTTCTAACCAATCTTGTGCATCCAATAGGTGTGTTTGTGACATTGGATGAACATTTAGGTCATTTTCGTCCTCCCTAGGCTTATTCTTTGTCCAATTAGGGTTTCTAACCAATCTTGTGCATCCAATAGGTGTGTTTGTGTCATTGGATGAACATTTAGGTCATTTTCGTCCTCCCTAGGCTTATTGTTGTCCAATTAGGGTTTTTAACCAATCTTGTGCATCCAATAAGTTCAATTGTGTCATTGGATGAACATTTAGGTCATTTTCGTTCTCCCTAGGCTTATTCTTGTCCAATTAGGGTTTCTAAACAATCTTGTGCATCCAATAGGTGTGTTTGTGTCATTGGATGAACATTTAGGTCATTTTCGTCCTCCCTAGGCTTATTCTTGTCCAATTAGGGTTTTTAACCAATGTTGTGCATCCAATAAGTTCACTTGTGTCATTGGATTAACATTTAGATCATTTTCGTCCTCCCTAGGCTTATTCTTGTCCAATTAGGGTTTCTAAACAATCTTGTGCATCCAATAGGTGTGTTTGTGTCATTGGATGAACATTTAGGTCATTTTCGTCCTCCCTAGGCATATTCTTGTCCAATTAGGGTTTTTAACCAATCTTGTGGATCCAATAAGTTCACTTGTGTCATTGGATTAACATTTTGGTCATTTTCGTCCTCCCTAGGCTTATTCTTGTCCAATTATGGTTTCTAACCAATCTTGGGCATCCAATAGGTGTGTTTGTGTCATTGGATTAACATTTAGGTCATTTTCGTCCTCCCTAGGCTTATTCTTGTCTAATTAGGGTTTTTAACCAGTCTTGTGCATCCAATAAGTTCAATTGTGTCATTGGATGAACATTTAGGTCATTTTCGTCCTCCCTAGGCTTATTCTTGTCCAATTAGGGTTTCTAACCAATCTTGTGCATCCAATAGGTGTGTTTAGTCATTTGGTGAACATTTAGGTCATTTTCGTCCTCCCTAGGCTTATTCTTTTCCAATTAGGGTTTTTAACCAATCTTGTGCATCCAATATGTTCATTTGTGTCATTGGATGAACATTTAGGTCATTTTAGTCCTCCCTAGGCTTATTCTTTTCCAATTAGGGTTTTTAACCAATCTTGTGCATCCAATATGTTCATTGGTGTCATTGGATGAACATTTAGGTCATTTTCGTCCTCCCTAGGCTTATTCTTGTCCAATTAGGGTTTCTAAACAATCTTGTGCATCCAATAGGTGTGTTTGTGTCATTGGATGAACATTTAGGTCATTTTCGTCCTCCCTAAGCTTATTCTTGTCCAAATAGGGTTTCTAAACAATCTTGTGCATTCAATAGGTGTGTTTGTGTCATTGGATGAACATTTAGGTCATTTTCGTCCTCCCTATGCTTATTCTTGTCCAATTAGGGTTTCTAAACAATCTTGTGCATCCAATAGGTGTGTTTGTGTCATTGGATGAACATTTAGGTCATTTTCGTCCTCCCTAAGCTTATTCTTTTCCAATTAGGGTTTCTAACCAATCTTGTGCATGCAATAGGTGTGTTTAGTCATTTGATGAACATTTAGGTCATTTTGGTCCTCCCTAGGCTTATTCTTGTCCAATTAGTGTTTTTAACCAATCTTGTGCATCCAATAAGTTCATTTGTGTCATTGGATTAACATTTAGGTCATTTTCGTCCTCCCTAGGCTTATTCTTGTCCAATTAGGGTTTCTAACCAATCTAGTGCATCCAATAGGTGTGTTTGTGTCATTGGATGAACATTTAGGTCATTTTCGTCCTCCCTAGGCTT